>JASAMV010000928.1:0-72357 GCA_030248065.1 Rhynchonema sp. JSB1_4
GCCCCCGCTGTTAATTCCGTACGCCACTAACTGCACAGAAAGCTATAAGATCGCAAACCTTCAAATGTGATTTTGATCAGCACAAACCTTTTATAACACGAGTATTTCAACAACACCAAGAAAATGTGGGCGCAAATTCCGCGGCAAAAATTAGAAATTTAGAAAATATTTATACTGCACTGAACAAGGCAAATTTACTGGAGATTTAATGCTCAAGCGAATTAACAGCGAAAAGCTTTTTCATCGTGCTTCTTCAGACCCGCACTCCGAGAAATATAACGAGAGCCAAAACGCTCGCGTGTGCAGCCAAATTCTGTCTTCCTCCACCTCCGTTGCCCACCGTGACCTCAAAGGGTTGATCGTTGCACGCGCCGTCCTGATTGCACGCGCACGCCAGCATCTTCGCCCGAATGCCCATTGTTTTGGCATCGAAATAACCGCACATTTCATCTTTGAAATCCAGTTGCAATTGCTGGAATATTTTATGTTTTTTTTCTGGCCTCGGAAATCGGGCATGCGTGACTTTGGCCGAGTTCTAGTTGCAAATTATAAGCCATCGTTCATGAAACATCAGCCGCCTGTGGAAACTCAGACAGTCTGATAATTTCGTAGTTGACGCAAACCCCTAACAAAGCCCCCTTAAATGGGGTCAGTGAGTTAGGCCCCTACCGGAACACGGCCCTAAAATGGGGCCAGTGAACTAATAGAACCCACTTAAATTTAGCTTTTTAAGGTATTTCCGGTTTATGATATTAAAAATAAGAAAAACGCACCGCAAAATCACTGTGCGGTGGCATGATTTTCTCCAAACACGATCGAATCACAACCGAACCCTGATCAAGCTCGCGAATTGAATCGGCCGTCAGCGAACCACCAAAACTCGGACCTGAATTTTCACAGTTCTTTTTGCATTTATTCATACAGATTATTTTTCACATATTTTACGTTGAACAGACGATTTTTATGCTGTTGAAAGTTTCAGAAATTTAGAAAAAGAGCCAAAATCTAATACCGTCGTATCCACTGAAATCAGCCGCGACTCCGAGCGTAATGGCAAATGTTTGACAGGAAATTTGCGTGTTGCTGGGTGACTGGTAGCAACTTTGATCCGGTGCGCTCTGCAGTATACGTAAACCGATTCTTTGTTTTGATGTTGTGGAGGACACAAAAGCTTGGTAGACTGTGTTGCGTGTATGTCCGCCTTCTGTTCCAAATCAATGCCCAAATTGGGATCAGTTTCTTCACGATTACTGTATGTTTCAGGGTGGGCTAAGTCCAGAGAACACCCTAAAGAAGGCTCGATTAGAATGACAAGACAGAACCGACCGACGGACTAAGCACCATCTAGTTGACGAAGGTCTGCATTATTCCATCTTTTCATCTGCAGTATTTTTGTCTGAACAGAACTTGGTGTGATTTCAGTGCGCAGGTTACACGGGCAGTACCTTATTATACAAATTGACATGCATATCAAAAAAAAACAAATTTAGATTCGATATTCTACAGATTTATTAATTCATTGCACAATTATCAAGCACCAAAATGGTATAGCAGTCAGTGCCGACCTGTCCAGCGACGGAGCTGTTCAAATTGACGGTCGACTGAAGAGCGTGCGCTGCCTGAGTAACCATGTCTATCAACGTTGCACTTGTGCTCTGCGCACCGATACAATCGTAGTAGCTGAACACCGGGCTCGGGCTGGAAAAGGTGTTGACTTGCATAGTAAGTTTCTAATTTCGTTGCCTCATGCATTTTTATAGACGCAGCGAAACTCCCGTTCGCAGTCGAGGCAGGCCACAACCCCTGCAGCTGACACACACGCAGCTTGTGTGACTGAAACATTCGAAACGCACGCGAGCCGGCTGCGTGACTTGTTGACTGTGTGTTGAGCTTGTGGCCTGCCTCGACTTCGGAAGGGAGTTTCCCTGCGTCTGTAAAAATGCATGAGGCAACGAAATTAGAAATTTACTATATTAGTGTTTGACGTGTCACTGAAGGCAAAGTTTTAAATGGTCAGTGGAGACTACAGAACAGGGGAACAACGTTTATGCAGACAATAATATTTCATTGGTTGTGCGTATACAGTAGTAGGCATATGTGTCCGCTTGATATCTCGCGCGATCACCCTGCTTCACGAGCCGCGCTAAAGTTACGTGTGTCACAGGTCAAAATGCAGATTGCCCTCGCTCTTTTGTGTTACAAAATTGTCCGCCCACCGAATAATCACTAACGGCGCTGACTTACGTTTCGTCGATAACGGGCACGGGCTGAAGGAGTACGGCCGATCCGCCCAGCTGGATGTTGCAGCGTTCACCATGACACATGCATAACTGGAAAAGAATGTAGGTAGAGACAAACTACGCCAACATGAGACCAACTTCGGAGGTGCTGGGCTGACGCAAAAGGTTGTAAGGTTGTCACAAATCAGCAGCCACGTCCGAATGTTTCACTAATCTGCCACCTAACCTCCGAAATCGGACTCGTGCTGGCGTAGTGTTCACTATATAAGCCTGAGCTGCACTGTAACGACATCGTTATCATGCGTGTACCCCGTCTGATCTGGCGTTCTAAAGCAATGTGTGGCGCCTGCTTATAGTTCTGGGATCAACCCTCGGCGACATCATAGTGGTGTCGTTGCTCAAACCACACACGGTCTCACAAAAAGGCAAGCAGCAATCGTTGCGGATAATAGGCACCACTCATTGAAGTTCCTCTTGGAGCCTTAGTTCCGCGGAATGCCTTCACCATTTTAACCCAGAGCTGAATCCTTCACGAGCTGATTGATGCGACATGCATCTATAAATAGCGAAATAATATTGATGTTTCACTCAATATATTTAGTATACCTGTGCAGAGAAGACGGAGCCCATCGCGTGACCTTTCACATTGGCACATCCATCCAGCGCATTTGTGAACGACGGTGGTAATAATTGATCCTCCATCTGTTGCCTGTAGATATATGGTGGGATTGTGGTAAATTGTGACGTGTCAGATTGGTTAAGTGTTGAGCATAATAAATTATTATTTGATTAATTTAATTAACTAATTAATAGTTTAATTTGATGTTTCACAGCGACCTTATATCCGGTATCAAGTGATCAACACAAGTTCGAATCAACAATCCAGTCTGCTTAAGTTCCGACAGGTCGTTGACGCTGTAATCCAATGGGACTGTCGGACCTGAAGGTGGTGTTCTCGATGTTGTTTAATAAAAATATTTAAGAGCTATGCTGAATTTGTACGTTTGCAAGATTCACCTTCATACATGGTCAAATCAGCATTTATATTGACCGTAATGCACGCGGTTGGACAATTGTCGTACGTCGCCTGTGGATTCACATGACAATTGTCTTCGTGCTGCGGGAAATCGATGCCTGAAATTTTCTCTTTTCAACGCGTTGTCAACTTTCGACTGACGAGGCCTTTTGCAGTGGGTGTTAAGGAATTTGACTGACCGTTCTTCCTCATTTCATCGGGCATGATGTGTTTCATGGCGATGTCGTACAAAGTGTTCGACGAGTAACCGCGTACGCAATGGAAACAGGAGAATGCTGCAAAAAGCAAATCATCTCTCCAAATATGTATCCGGCAATTTAAATTGAAAAAAGTCAAAATTTTGTCATTAATTGACAAAAACAAATTGAGGCTTAAAACTGACCGTGACCGGCATGAGTAGCTAGTGTGTCAATTGTGCCCAGCAGCAGAATTGACCACAGATGGAGTATCAAATTCGTCCAAGGCTCCATTTTCAAAATATTTTTCGTTTGGTGGATCACATTATTATTTTTATTCACGGCTGATTTAAAATAAAATTTCTGAGTCGGACAAATTTCATTGAGCGCACCTGAACTACGTACGATTTTGGTCAGCGCACAAAAAAAGCGTGTCCGCGGATATACCAAAGTTTAGGTCAGGTGACAGGTACACTCATCGCAACCCTGCGTATATACAGTTGCTCTAACAACCGACAAAAACAACAGTGAGCTGCCCAAGCGCTTCTGGCAACAGCTGCTGTGGTTTGTCGGTTGTGGGATTTGTGCCTGTATACGTGCGCCAAAGGCTTAATCATGATTTCGTGAGCGGCGGCAGACACATGATATTTTATCTGACTTAGGTACAGTACATTTCCAGGAAAGGGGTAGCTGCACTAGTGCGCACGCGTGTGTACGATTAATCTGCGTGCAGTACTTAACGGGCAGCATTTCGTGACTATCCCACGCCCAAGCGCCGCACTAGGTCACACGCGTGCGGGTGCGTGCGATAGTTAAGCAAAAAGTCGATAATTCTTAAACCTGGCCCGCCACTATTGATATTTGAAAATTTTGGTTTGTTTTTTTGCTGTAATTTAGTTGCCGACATCGAGACGAATAAGGTTTACATTCATGACTTTTTGATTTAGTGCAGATTTTATATCGAAATCAATCGATAAACACCGGTTCTCGGGAACAAAATTAAAAAAATAGATAGACCCTACTTCTTGGCAATCACGTGAGCCAGGAACAAAATTTTAAATTGCCGCAAAATTGTCATAGGCTTACAGTATGCTATTAGGGACTTTACTCTCCCGACTTTACGCTCCCACTACACAGTGCTGCCCGTGCGCGCGCTCGCAACACGTGTGTTACGCACTAACAAACAGAGCGACACTGCACAAACGCATGGGAAGACTACCGTATGCTTGTGATAAGAAGCAGTCGGCCATCTTGTATATTTGTTCTTGTCTTCCAGAAATACACTAAATGGGGGTCTATCTATTTTTGGGAAATTTGTTCCCGAGAACCGGTGTTTATGGATTAATTTCGGTATTAAATCGGAACTTAATGGAAAAGTCACGAATATAAACCTCGTTCGTCTCGATGTCGGCAACAGTAATAGATCATAAAAACAGACCAAAATTTTCAAATATCAATAGTGGCGGGCCAGGTTTAAGCACGTGCGCGCAAATTAATCGTACGCCCGCGTGCGCACTAGTGCAACTACCCCTTTCCTGGAAATGTACTGTTGTTATGCGTGGTCAAATCAGATCGTCAAAATTTGTTGTCAGCTGTTCAATGGCATGATTTCTCGCGTTCATTTTTGGGGCTGCTCGAGCTGATGACAAGATTTGACGACAGTTAGCCCCGCTGCCACAAACTATTATTATTTGTATTTCAGGAAAAAAGCCGAGTATTTTTACCGATTCTGGATGGTGACTGGACGGGCCCCGTGCCTACGGCCCGGCTACAGCGTCGCGCCCGTGCCTTCCCACCAGCCTCCCCCGGAAGACCCGTTAGCATACCCAAAGCTACCAGTGAAAATTGACCCGTCCGCACCTCCGACGGAGGGGGCCACAGACACACACACATATATACATACGTCTTCCTGTTTTAGTAGTATAGATGTTAACTTTTGTCAACTTTCAACATGAGGTCGGCCGGATTACTACGCGCCGGCGAAATACATATACATATTTACACCTAATTGGATTATTTTGGAACCATCAATTTGATACGTACTAATATACCGGGGAAACCGAGCTGCACACATACATGTACACTGTGAGACTCGAATTGCACGGAATGCGTGATACGGCGCGACACGATGGCTGTATCTTTTGCATAAACGTATACCATACCTACACGATATAGCGGCACCCAACCAGCGTCAAGCAAGACCCAGTACGTTCCCAGCACCAAAACGAAGTTTGTGTCAAGCGAACCGTGAAGCCACACTTGTTGTTATGACAACAATGGCACAAACACACACCAGAAAGGAGTGTGTTGTGTGTGTGTACCCACCGGTACTTCTGGGCGCGTGCACCTGGTTTTTGATATAGCTTGTTGGGACCAATAACCGCTAATATCTTTAACTCTGTTTGACCAAAAGTTTTCAGTGTCACCTAAACTGTATTAGGTACTACATATGGTACCAACACCTCGAACGCCACACACAGGTTCTTGTGCACGTTAGAGAGCAGTGACTTTTTTTCGTGCACATGCTATACAGTAGTTCTCAAACCATGTCATGTGAAAACCGCGCTTGGTTTTTTTTGTTGGGAATCATAATTATGTACATAGTTTGGTTTGTTGGGAACCATCTAAACTCGGAGCAAACAATAGAGGCTTTCGGCTTGAGAAACAATAAAGGTTCAGGATCAATATATGAACTGATGCTGGTGAAATTTATGTCTCATGTTTTGAACTTGAATACAATAGAATCTCAGCATTCGATCGGAAACCAAGACAAAAAATCACGAGATACACAAACACTGTGGTTCTGACGACCAAAACATATGCAGTCGGCCAGCAGGATTATAAAAAGTTTTCACGGTGGTAAACGGGACATTGCATCATACAACGTGCATATCTGTACCATGGTTCAAAAAATATTATTTATACCCTACGTACATACATATACATGTTCTAACATGATTACAAAACCCGACACAAAAGATATCAACAAAACTGCGCTCCAATTTTAGCCCCGGTTCGTGCCCTGTCTTCCCACAATGAACGTCTTCAACAGTGCTCCAATGCGTTTGCAGTCGCCCGTCGGCAGGCCGCAGCCTAGAATGTGAAACATCACAAATTCTGTTCAGCCTAACGGAGTTGACTGGCTACTTTGTTTTTAAAAATTCTCAAAAAAACTTTGTCATTTATACGTTTACAAAGTGGCAGCGTCGTCCGTGTTATTCTCTGATTTGTTCTATATCTTTTGTCACTCGAATGCCCCCACCGAATCTGCGCGGCGGATTCACATTGGTGGCGATGACCTACATATGTATGTATGTGTACTGTAGTGCACAGTCCGTCTACAACAACGGGAAGATGCCGGCGACCAAAAACACACGCGCCAGGATACCGATTATTTTGGAAATATATTTTTGCCTTACTGTCACTTTTCACGGTCATAAGCCACGCATGTGTTCGTGTGTCCTGTTGAGACCGTTTTATTGTGACAACCGACCTTTGGACACAAAGAGACTGAGGTGGTGATGTGCTGGAAACTAGTCGGGATTCGACTGCAAGCCGCTTAAGCACCGCAATTCCGTGATTAGTTTTCAACACATCAAGCATATGCAGTAGATAAAATTGCAGCCTGACCGAGTCGCAGCACGTTCAACTATAAGTCCATCGACACTAGCACCTGTGCGGCTTTCAAATCAGCGTGTTTCAAACACACGAAGTGACAACAACAGTCGTCCACTGCAACCTTAACCAACTTGCAAACCGGACGAGGTCGGAGCCTTTGCAACTGGGCAAACCATAAATCCATCAACACAATATTTAAGCACGCATATCCGACTACGAGCTCTTTAACCGCTACAGCACCCTATATTGGTTTTCAGCACACATCAACCGCCCAAAGGTCGGTGTTATCTCACAATATAACCAGATGGTTTTAAAACATTAGACACCGCGCAAACACAGTGTGACATTCTGATCTGCGACACGTTTGGAACACTTTTTTTGAAGAAACGCTCTCGAACCAGTTGGTGCGTGCAGTGTCACTCTGCACAAGTGACTGTTTGCAGGCGCGCGAAATATCAACTTTCACCACACCGCCATCCCCACCCTCAATACCAACCCTGAGCTACGTTGTTCATGCAACCGCAGATTTCGGTCATAATCGTCGTTGTGCAGGAGTCGGCGTTCGGGACTCTGGAAGAGCACAAGAATGTACATTAGGTACAGTATTATGGTTGTCGGGTAGTTCGTATTCGTATGAATTCGTAGCCCATTCGTAATTCGTAACCCATTCATGCGGGAATATGAAATTCATTGACCGTGTAATCAGGCCATAATATATGAGAGACATGTAGAAACGGGCAATCCAGCAGCACATATGGTGAACTCGTTCCAGTGCAGCTGCCAGTGACATCTACAGTAGACTTGCTGTGTGCGCACAAAAGACTGGACTTGCATAAATCAAAAAATACGTTTTTGGGGTCGCACGTCAGGCATAGACGATGGATGACCTGGTGCAAACAGCGTCGAAGTGGACAACCGAAAAGCATATTTCTGTTATTATTCACAATGGAGCATTGCGGTCAGGGCTGGTATCATGCGCTGGCTCCGAGGGTGATATCGGTCGCACATTGACCATAATGAGAATCCATCCAGAACCACCTTGATTTTCAGGGCTCCAAACTCAAGCTCAATATTAACGTCCGCACACTGCAGATCTTCACTCGTACCCCGTTCATCATTGGCTCAGTATTCACGTTCATTGGCGGCTTGATCGTAGCCTTCTGGTATGGTTGGAGACTGACGTTGCTGTTGCTGGTGATCATTCCGTTTGTGATTGGAGGCGGTGAGTGGGGACATCACGGTACTTTGGAGCTTAGGCTATTATAAGATAAATGCGGAATGCGGAAATTGGTGAACAGATAAATGCGGAATAGTAAATTTCTGCATTCTGCATTCCGCGTTTTATCTCCTCACCTTTGCGGAATGGTGCGTGCTTGGGCGACGATGACAACTTCCAGCATTCTTCATAATTCAGTCCTTTTATTGTCGTTGCACACTGTGCTACAGGTTCAACACGCTCTTGTTTTTTTGCGCAGGTGTCATGGAGTGGACAATGAGGTTTGGCAAAACGGCAAGAGCAGTTGAACTGATGGCCAATGCCGGAAGGGTGAGTCAACAGGAGCTGCTTCAAAACTGAAAAAATGTTGGTATTTTCGTGGAATTACGCGTCCAGAAGAGTTAACCTGCGCACTTTCGCACCAAAGTATACCCATCTGCGTCACCCCCTTAACATTTTACTGAATCCACCTACATATGTGGACAATCGATGTATTTCATGGTACATTATCGTCGTTCATGGCCACTGACAAAGAACTGAACATATTTTTGCGCTCCAGTTCGTCGGCTGATAAGTGTGTTGTATCGCACGTAGTTGTTTGGCTCGGCATGTTTTTTTGTCAAAACACGTCCGTGTTGCTGACAAAATGATTCTAACTTATTCGTTGAATCTGTCTTGCGCAAGTACAGCCAAAACCATCAGCAGGTGGTCACAGCGGCGGTGGGCAACATTCGGACGGTGAAGGCGCTGAATTGTGAGCACACGTTCGTTGATCGATACCTGGACCAGATGCAGGCACCGAAGCGGTCAGCATTTCTTTCTTTACTTGGCATTGAGCCCAGTTGTGTGATTATAGCTCAATTCACATATTGTACAAGCCCACTCGCTATCTTCCAATACTGCCACCCACAGGGCTCGAATGGCATCCCGGCTCTTTTTCCAATCCCGATCCCGTAAATTCTGAAATGTAATCCCGACCCCGATTCCGGTGAAAATAGGCCAAGAACTGGCGGGATTGACTTCAAAGTTCAGTACAAGAAACTACTATAACAACAAATCTATACTCACGGGTAGCTTTGGGTATGCTAACGGGTCTTCGGGGGGGGGGGTGGCACGGCACGGGCGCGGCGCTGTAGCCGGGCCGTAGGCACGGGTCCCGTCTAGTTTACTATCAAAAAATTGCACAAAGTACAAAAAAATTCGCGCTTCGCGCGAGCTTTGTTATTCGTTACGTCTGCAGTGCTGCACTGCATGCAGAAAAAGTTGTTCTGTCGACATCTCAAATTTTGAATACCTGTAAAGGGTATCAAGATCGATATTTTGTTTTGATTTATTTGAATGATCCACTCGTTTCTTTGCTCCGCAGCGCCACTATCAAACGGCTGCCGCTCTACGGTTTGGCATTCGCGGTGTCGCAGACAGCCATGTTTGTCATGTTCGCGATCGGCTTTTGGTACGGTTCGTACCTGATATCAATCGGTCAGATGCACGCGTATGACGTTGTCGGGTGCGTGCATTGCTTAAGTGTCAAATCGATCATTTAAGCTTCATTCACGTAAGCTCACATTAATCACTTAAACACTCTATTTTGAAAACATAGGACAAAAGAAGGCTGTCGGGGAGACGGCACATGTCGCCACACGGGATTGGTTATAAAAATTCTCTGGTCATAATATGTTGTTGTCACAGCTGCAAAGATTAAAATCTTTAATTGTATATGTTTAAATTAATTTATTGAATTAATAAAACTGTGTAATAATATGTCTATGCGCGCATGTTTTAATTTCAGCACATTCTTCGCGATCGCGCTGTGCGCCCACGAGCTCGGCCAGTACAGTTCGATGACAGCCGACCTGCTCAAAGCGCGCGTGTCCGCCGGCAATATGTTCCGTCTGTTGACCGAGACACGATGCGGCGACGTGAAAGTCACTCAAACTATTGTGCGTGATGACGGTTGAATTCTGGGACGCACATGCTAATGTTGCTCTACGAATCTGCCCGCAGTTTCAGCGCTCGACGGAAGCGTATTCAATCCGATTTGATCACGTGACGTTCGCATATCCAACCAGAGCCACCGCCACGGTAACTCCTGATTTTGCGCATTGGGCAACGTGTTTTGAATCACCCGTTTCGACCCGCCCAGATGTGGTTTACCAAGTCATCCTCCAGTTTACTTACTCCAGATATGGCGATGATCCCTCAGAATACCCATCTCTCATCAACTTCTTGTCCAGGGGTGATCAAGAGAGCCACTCGTTTTTATAGGTTCTTCGTGACTTCAATCTCACGGTACAGCCTGGCCAAACGGTTGCACTAGTCGGTCCGTCGGGCAGCGGAAAGAGCACCGTGCTCGCCTTACTGGAACGATTCTATGAAGTGGATCAAGGAAATATTGTTGGTCGCGATTCAGCACTTCTGCTTGCGAGCAACTCTCTTTTTGATGCGTTGCTGTGTAATATGCCTTTGAATTTTGTCATACGTTGATGACCATATTATCATACAAGATTGGATGCACCATCGTGGTCAGCCAGTCCTATCCAATCGGACACGAAATACGTAAGTTTCCGGATTGCCGCCACATAAACATCAAGATTCAGCATCACTGGTTTACTGCCGTTTCAACGTAGTGGCCGAAACTGTGGTTTCCGTTTCTCTGTTTTTGTGTGATTGTCAGAAACCGTCCGTTTCATGCAGTGAAGCATGTATATACACATCACACTGCCACAGACAACATAGTATACAGAGTGTCATCTACAACATAACATACATGTACAGTCACATGTGTCGTGTTGCAGTTTGTGAACGACATCGACCTCCGCTGTCTCAGCCAATCAGCGTTGAGATCGCAGTTCGGTCTGGTCAGTCAGGAACCGATGCTGTTCAACGGCACCATCGGGGAAAACATCGCGTTTGGCCTCGAATCGGGTCAAATCGACCAACCGACCATTGTTCATGCGGCCAAACAGGCCAACGTGCACGATTTTGTGCTCCAACTGCCACATGTAGGTATGCCCGTATCATTTTTTGATCTGGGGAAATATTTGGGAACGATTGAGGCCACGAGTAACGCATGGAGCTGGCCCCTCCACCAAACCACTAATTTGCGAGAAATCGATTGACTCGATTCGTGTCCGTAAAACCTTTTGCTCCAGACTGCAGTACGTCGCTTGTGCTTTTCACAGGAAGTGGCCTGTCAGTTGATCAAGGTCGTGTAAACACATTGGTAAACACCTGTCCACTTATGTATAGGCAATTCATCGGCTCATGGCACTTTTTATACACACAACGCATGCAGCAGCACACTCATTTTTCTAAACAAAATGTACGCTTTGAGCGAGTGTCATACTTTGATGGCCGCTTTACAATTTACTCGGTTATTATAATAGCTGCTTGACGTAGTAACACTTTTCTGCACTGTTGCAAAATTTGGGGATGTTGTTTCAACGAATAACTGCAGAGAATAGATGCATTCATTCACGGCAGTAATGCAGCATGCAGCCTGTGTGTGTGTGTGTTAAGTGCCATGAGCTGGCGGTTTGTCTATACCTAGGGTTACGATACAATGGTGGGCGAGCGCGGCGTGCAGCTGTCCGGCGGGCAGAAGCAGCGCGTCGCGATTGCGCGTGCACTCATACGTCAACCGAGAGTGTTGCTGTTGGACGAGGCAACCAGTGCGCTCGACACCGACAGCGAAATGGTAGGCGAGTGTGTGTGTGATTGAATTCTTATGGCAGTTTGGACATTTGAGCTTCCGGATAGGATCTCCAGTCAAGTTTTTTTTGTTCGTTTACATTTATTATTTTTCAAAAATGTTTGTTTTTTGAAAAAAACGAATGTCATATTTTATTGCGGCTTCCGTGTCATGCTTTCTACTTATAGTGACCTTATCTATTTTCTATGTGTATATAGTAGCTTACAATGTGAGTGGGTTTGAATTCATTATTCCACGTACCGGAGTTTTCCACTTAAAGCCCCAGGGGCTCTATGCGGAAATTAGTGGAAAATGGACCCTCCGACCAGAAAGAAAAAATCCAATTAGAGCCCCTGGGGGCTTTAAGTGGAAACGTTTCCACTTACAGCCCTCGGGGGCTTTAAGCGGAAAACTGGGTGTTTTCATCGTTGTCAGTAGGGACACTTTAGGCCAGCATTTCGACATTCTGATACCATGTTTCAACCTGATTGTGAGGATCTTCATCTAAACGTGGCAAAACGTTGGTAAAACAACAGAAAAGTGCGGTATTTTGGTCATTCTTACACTAGTTTGAACTATTTTGGCAAGTTTACTGTTCGATGTAAAATCAATGGTCCGTAAAAAATTAAATCCAAATAGAGCCCCCGGGGCTTTAAGTGGAAAATTTTCCACTTAGAGCCCCCGAGGGCTCTATTGGGGGGGGGCTTTAAGTGGAAAACTCCGGTAGGCGTCGGATGCACGGTATACCTTCCGAATAGCTGCTTTTGGTGACCTGTGATCTTGTGATAGTACTGCATATCCCCTCTGTTGTGCCAAATAATATATGAACTCATTTTGATATAATATTTTTTCATATGTGTACCATTTTAATAGCTTTAGTTGCGGGCGGCATAATCGCCTTGCGATTTGAATCAGCTACTGTATAAAATAAACTGGATTCCACGTGTGTTTGGCTCACAAAGGCCACAATAGTGAGTGAACACGTATTTTGAGGAATCCCTCAAGAGACTTTTCATGAGTCTCTCTTGCTAAAATTATGGTCAGAATTTTAGTGTCTGGTTCGGCTTTCAACAAATAAGGTTGCTTAAGGGCGGGCTTAGGTTGGATCCGGAAATCGGAATCTGGAAATATTTCCGGAAAACGCATTATTTTTGCATGTAAATTCTTGCGTTTTCCGGAAATATTTCCGGAACCCAGAAATGTTTTGTATTTTTTCATGCAAATTATTTCCGGGTTCCGGATTCCGGATTT
Source organism: Rhynchonema sp. JSB1_4 (assembly GCA_030248065.1). NCBI lineage: Eukaryota > Metazoa > Nematoda > Chromadorea > Monhysterida > Xyalidae > Rhynchonema > Rhynchonema sp. JSB1_4. Next base: position 13,229 of record JASAMV010000928.1, read on the forward strand.
AACCTTAGTTCGCCCTTAGCTCGGCCCGGCACACGCTCGGCCCGTTGTGAAAAACAAAAGTAGTTTCTTGAACCCGCGTTTTCTTACCGCGCTGTTTTGGCAGCCAGCTTTATAATCACTAACATTAAGACTGGACTGCATTCTGTGCTTGGAAACATTTTCGACGCTCACACCTTCGGCCAGCGTATATGGATTCATCCGTTTCTGATCTGCGGTTTTTTCACTGGTCGGTTATGATTGATGCTAAAAAACGTCAAATATGCTTCATTAAAAATATCTGAACCAACCGGAAGGTCCTTGACTAGCCCGAGACCGACCCATGGTTGAAGTGTCGCGCATCAAATTTGGGAATTTGGGCCAAAGGCGGGACTCGCGTAAAAAAGGAGCAAAAAGCAATAAAACAGATAACAGAAAGAAGAGCTCGTCCACAATCCAAAAATTCCTTGGGTTTGCGAAATTGGTTGCAGCTCAATTTTCGCTTGACACAGTGTCTCGCTTCACGGCAAGAACAAGCTTGAGTTGCACTAAATATTCTTAGATGTTTACTGCGTACGAATAAGCTCATCATAATAGTCATCCGTGGAGCGCAGCGTGTTTTGTAAACACATAGCAGCACCTCCACCCAACTAGTGGGTGCTCAGTTTTGGGCCGTATCAACTTTGTGGGCAAGCCTGGATTCCTGGCCATGCATGCGTGTCTACGGGTTTGTGCCATTGAGGGCTAAGCGCGTACGCTGGTTTCACACACGTGGCCTTTAACAGGTTGATGTTACACACATGTGTGCATTCTGTAAATAGAAAAGAGAGAAAGAAATTCGCTATTGGTCCCTGACGCAATTTGTGCGTATGGCTGTGTCCCATGTCAACCCAATCCCGTGACTTTGCCTGAGCCATATCTAAAGCAAGTCCATGCTATGGCCATGCTGCCAAAGTAGCAGTGCTTGCCCGCGAAGTTGATACGGCCCCAGTGTTCACGCACGACAAAGCAACCCAACACTCACATACATAAATTATTATGCCTTTCAACTGACATTTGGAATTGGAATGTAGGTATTTGGTTCATTGTTTTGTGTGAAACATTTGGTGCCAGAATTTCGTGCCCTTTAACAACTTGAAGCTTCTGTCCGCAAATATGAAAGTGCTGTGCTTTGCTGCATTATATAATCACACCACAGACAAGCAGGCTTGTTGTTGTTGTTGTGTTGCAGATTTTCTGCCTCACCTAGCGGCCCTAATTGGGCTTTCAAGATGAAAGTGTGTACTTGGCGCTGATTAAGTGAAGTCTAATATTGCCTATCAATGACGACATGATGATGTTTAGCAGGCTTGGCTTGTACGTGTCTTTGTTGGTTTTAACCGGTCGTAAACATGGAAAGTTCCTGATTTTCACACGGTTATTTTCGAATCACGAGGCAGTATATTGCTGTATGTTTTCCGACGTTATGGTAAACTTCCTCCGAAGTTGTCATATTTAGTGCAGCGCAAAGTTGAATCAAGGCGTCTTGCCAATACAAATAGCAGAAGATCTCCATAACGACGCGCAAAAGATTATCTTCCCGGTACCAGCGCGTTTGCTGGAGTCGAGTGGTTGTTTCAGGCTCAGAGTTAAGGTCGATTTATACTTCTGACTTCCGGAAAGTAGAAGTCAAAATCCGGAGAAGTCACTACCACGCAGAAGTGCCCGGCAAGGCAGGTGATTGCTTGTGGTGATTGCCTTCTCCGCTGTGTCCATTGACCGCTGCCTGCCGTCGACTGTTCTTGTTCTGTTAATGAGTTCGTCGGTATCAGTAAAAATAAGACCAACCCCCAAAACCACTTTTTCGAGAAAAAAGCGTTTGAAGTTGGCCTGACCGCATTTCCAACACGGTTTGGTTCTTTAGGCTGATGTTTGGCATGCCTACGTAAGGGAGCTTGCTGATCATCATAGAAACAAAAGTAGACTTTGAAACATCATATCCAAGCAAAAACAAAGCTATTTGTCGGTTGGTTTTAGTTCACAAAAAAATAAATATAGACCAAGCCCCTTGGCGGAGCAGTTGAAAACCGAAAAATAGTCCAACCCCCATTTTCTCTGCCATTTATTTTTCGCCTGCTTGAAAATGATTCAATACGGGGTTCATGAAAACGTCTTAAATGCAGCATTTCAAAATGCTTGTTACAGAGGTGGGAATCGGGTTACCTCGGTCCGGCATGGCCGGATTCAGAAAAAGTCAGCCCGGTCCTATCCGGCCCGATTTTTTGGGCCGGGTTTTTCTGATTGTATTTTGAAGCAAACGTCGGGTGTGAAGCGATTGGTTTCTGTTTGTTGAAATCATTGATATTTACACATTGAAAACATAAAGAAAAACATCAAAAAGCTTGTCTGTGAGAAGCTTCGAACTCGTGGCTCTCACAACCACAGTCCGATATGCTTGCCACTGTGCTAAAGACGCCAACAGCCAAGCCGCCTTACGATACATTATAAACGTAATGATCGGGCCAGCAGCGACGCACTCACCGAGAGAGCGTAAAGTCCCTAATACAACACACACACACAGCTGGGTTATTATGCAACAACTCATGTGCTGAAGCAATCTTGTGTGTGTGTGTGTGTTGGGGTCGCGTGCTTTGGGGCTTGGTCTTTTTTGTCCGCGAAAATTCCTCCGCCAACCAACTTGGTTTTCTTTTTCAAAAATAAGAAACTAGACCAACCCCCAACGGGGACTAGCAGGTGTTTTCAACATGCTGTAACTCAATGTACATAGCGTTTTGAGACAAAATTTTTGGTGAATGTTTAGAATAGTTTGCCAGCTACACGCTGCACACAAAAAGGGGGTTGGTCTTTTGTTGGGGCTTGGTCTTAATTTTACTGATACCGACGAGTTGACCGAACGGGCAGTCAGAAATTTCTCTGATTGCTACTGCCAGGCAGTCAGAGTATAAACCGACCGACCTTAGCTTAGGCTAAGGCCAAGGCCCATATTTGCTTCAGGCCTGGTCTTGCGCTTAAGGCTACCGCAGGCCTTTCAGGCTTGAACTGGGTTCTGGTATACAATCTACTCCACACACAGCTGTATTTCCATTCTAAATATATACTGTACGTCTAAACCTGACCCTAAATCCATGTGCACGTCACGTGCATTTTGGAACACATTTTGTATCGCGCGCCCAGATCCAAACCCGGAGTGTGTGGCTGAAAAATATGGCCAAATGCCAACCTGTTGTACTTTTAACGGTGCGTCATCTCCATTCAACATCACGCGCTGTTGTATGTATTTCTGTTCATTGCTAAATATTTCTCACGTGAATGATTGTTGACGTGCATACATTTACTGTGCATACCTGCCCCACGTATAAGTGTGTTCTCTGTAGCAACGACCACACAAATGCACTCATAGTGCACAAGTACCCCTGTATGTGTGCAATAACAACGTTTCAACAACCACAGCGTTTTGGTGTCGTGCAACCAGTTTATTGAATGTGAAAACTTGCACAACCAAGGCTTTGTCCTCTTATGCCCGTTCCTTGTAATGCAATAGAACCTGAACCAAACAGAACCAACCAGCCAGAACCGTACAGAGTAGCCTGATGGTTTTTCCAAGACCGCAGTTCGACTGTTGTTGTTGTGCTGCGCGAAATGCATAGGGGCTACTGCACTGTACTGTGTCTGTTTGTGTTACAAACATTATTTCGACTTTCATTCAATCCAAAGTGCACATTATTTGTGTTATGGCCACCATAGGTTGCTGCGGTAATCTCAATCTCCAACCCCCATTTCGACTCGTGTTTTATTATTGCACTCCTCTGCACACTAAACACAACAACAACTCAAAACTGGGCGTACAATTAATGCGGCGGTTAAGTATGTTCTGACTTTGAAATGTAAAAACATTTATTGATTACACTATCGTCGCATATTCAAATTCAGATAGAACCTGTGCCTTTTCATGCGAAGAACACGCGTGTTGCACACGCTGAATTTGTGACGGTGCGGGGTTGATGCAATAATTCACGTGACGTCTTCTCTGCGTACGTATATTTCAGAGTGCAATAATGAGTGTTTCTCAGCCCCGCTACATACAAGTCGAGAAGTCAACCATATGCATGTCAAACACCCTCGTATATTTGACACGAAAGTGTCCGGGCCTTGCCTTTTGCGTAAACCTTCATTCCAAACCTTTATTTTATGAATTGACCAAGCCCGCATTTATATACATGTGTATAATGTGTCCACAACGTACTGTGAGACCGGTTTCGTTTCTTCAAGTTTAATTGTCGCTCTTTTTGATCTCTCTGCAGTCGCTAAGATTATTCTTCTGTGCTGAGAAAGTTTTCTGGACGTACCGGTGGTGATTTTTTTTGAATAGAACAGCACGAATTCCCTCACTAAACCTCTTTGTTTGATTACCTAACTGTGAGGAGCCATCACTGCGCAGCGCACTATTGTGCCACTAATCAACGCGTTTTTCACGCGCAGGTTCCGCACATGTATGAAGAAAAGAACGAAACAAGTTCTCAACCGCCTGAATTTGCTCTAATCATGTTCACATAGTCACTCGGCGCTCGTGGGTGTCTAATCCCACCACTGAAAACTTGTTAACTGCTGTACGCCCGTAGACTATGTTGTTTTCAAATTTTCTGTTCCCGTTCTCATGGTAAACAGTTGTTCCTGGCCATGGAGCTGTTTGTTGCTCATCTTGTATGCGGGTGTATGTTCACCACAAACCACCCAGACGAGCTGGTCCACGGCATGTACCTGACCTTTACGTCTGAAACTGCAGCAATTTTTATTGACTTCGTTGTTTTGTTAAGATAAGGAGAGGTGTGAGCGCTGTACGGTATACACGATTACACTGTTCCGCGTCCCCGTAAAGATAACACATTTTTGCAGTCTTTATTACATCAACACTTGCGCATTTTAAGCGTTATCGTTATTTTTCGTCTGAAACGATATTTTATGTTGTCTGTCTGGTGTTGCACTATTTGAACTGTACTGCTCCCCAACATTTTCTGAGGTTGAACAAATCGCTCTTCTCTGCACTGATTATGGTTCTTTCGGAGAGTTCTCTGAATTGCGTGGCTGCGTTGATTGACCATTGCTGAAACCGTTCCTGCGCACAGTTGCCCGTCCGCCTATTGTATATCCACGTGTTTCCTATATCCCGCCCACACTGTCTTTCCACGCACACAACTGTTGGACAGCTGACAGTAATGTAGTACATGTAAAGGCAAACCACGCCAACACGAGCCCGATTTCGGAGGTGGTGTAGTACAAAACGAATAGAAACAGAAAATCCTCATGCCCCATGTTGCATCTTGCATCTCAAAATCGCCCAGTTATAAACAAGCACTGGATAAAAACGATTTTTGAAAAATCAAACATGCACTAGATAAAAACGACTTTTGGAATTTGGCCCCCCTTGGCCGAAAGCTGGGTGCGCCAGTGGCGTTGACAATGACGCAAACCACAAATTGACGCTAAGTATTTATGACGTGCTGGTGCTTTGCTCTCGCCGACTAGGTTGCATCAGGCGTTCTGCTCAAACTTAATAGTATAATCCATGATAGTGCGCAATCATGCGTACTACCTATTTTCAGATTCAATATGGCCAGGCCAAATTACTATTACGTGCAAAAACGTCATGCAATGTAACCCCAAACTTTCCGGTCTGTTGTTTTGAACCCCTGCCCGGATCCAGGCTAATCTAAGGTTTTCAGGTTCCGCTTTTCGACGTTCGGGTGAGCGATTGCTTTCATAAGCTGAAGTATGACATTATTTTCATTTGATCACATTTTATTCGCTTTTGATTTGCGACCCTCTTCGTGTCTGTTCTGAAGTCACGCGGTGTGCTTCAAACAAAAGCTTAATCATAGTCCGTGACGGCTTGCGCTAGTGCAAGTGCATAGGGCGAACCCAAGGTTCCGAGTTCCCAGGCATCTTATTCATGTTTTCTTGCGCAGCAATTTATAACATCAATATAGTCCCCGCACGACAGCGAGCCCAATTCAGAAATTCGAGGCCAAATTGCCTCACTTCATGAATAGTGACGTTTATTGGCAAAAAGGTCTCGTTATCTGTTTCCAGCGCGCTCAGTCAATTTGTCATATCCGACATTGTAAAGGCGGCATCAGCTGATCTATGCGTGCGCCACTGTTGGGTACCCGGGATGCGGTCCGCCCTCCGCTATTGTGCCGGGCGGTTTGGTGCATGTCTGCCACGCAATTCTTTCCCCTCATCATAGATGCCAGGCTTGTCGTAGAGAAAGCAAAAACAACCGTATTCGCTTTGTTTCATTTTGTTTGAATGTGGTCATGCCCAATGGTCCCATGGAACTCTGTTCCATTCATGTACACCCCCAATGCTGCAGCAATTTTTTTGTTCCATCCCAATATACACAAAAGCCGGCAATTTTTTTCTGCGCGTGTCACAGCATGTGGTTTCCGCTACTTGAGTCATTTTGAACTAAAAGGTCCGAACCATTTCCAGTTTCAGTGGCTCATAGCTATTTTGAGGACCGGAACCTTTCTCGAGTTTGATAAGAACCACCACACTCGACCCCATGCGTGTTCGTCTCTCTCATTTCTGCGCATGGGCTTCGTCTGTCAATATGTGCAATACACGGCACTTTTTTGTGCCGAAATCTCGGTCTCCCTTAACACACACTAAGAGTGTGGTCAAATTCGATTTTGAAGTCGCTGCTTCTACACACATACAGTACGTCAAAGCACCCCGGAAGTCCGAAATTAGCCCCACGTGATCGAAAACTGCTGCTGAAATTTTTTTTCAACATTTTCCGAAAAGCACTTTCCGTAAACAAAGCTCATGGCGCACAAAAACAGTGGACAACTTATTCAACGATTCTGTTGCATTCAGCAAGCAAGCCGTCAGCTATGTACCTATCAGGTGGTCGAACCTGAATTTCAAACAGGGCTGTTAAAACCGACCCAGCACTTACCTGGGGAAAAAGATGCAGTATACCCATGTTCTTGAGGACGAGTTTTCGCTGTCGCAGTCATATTTTGATATCATATTGTCATTGGTTATTATTATATTAGCGCTACCAATGGTAATCTTGCGCAGCCAAAAATGTTCTCAAAGTTCTATTCGGAACTAAACTCGTCACATAAACTTCGGAACATCGAGACTTACGTACTTTTGTAAGTTCGTTCGACAACTAAAGCACTTGCCACGCACCCGCCGCCCCACTTTGTCCCGTGTATTTGTAAGTGTACGCAATGTGCCCAGACAGCTGTTTTTTCTCCACGCGGTTATTCCGGGGGTTTAACGACCGATGTTATTTGAGGCTAAGAAACATTGCTTAACAGTCAGTTTTTTTCACTTTTCTTTTTCGTCCCCGTTGAGGCGAGCAAATGACGTTGCTGGGTGTAACGAGGAACTAAACTAGACATTTGAAGCCCAATTTGTTAGGGCACATGCAAACATGAAACTTGGTCAAAGCAGTTTCCTGTGCGCTTTCTATGGCCGGACAATTGAGCAATAAGCCACTACTAACTGTGAACAAGAAAAAGGCAGAACTAAAACGAACATGTATGTATATGGCTTGATTTTGCGCCAATGGCTTGGGCTGATTTTGTTATCAGGCTTATTAGGCTTGCGCCCATGTATAGGTTCTGTTCTATGTTCAGCTCTTTCGGACTCCGTTGTTACGGACTTTGCTCATCTGCCCGTCCGCCGCATTTGCTGACGGGCGTTACCGCACACAAACTGACGCTGAAAAAGCAGCAAACAAGTTCCTTAACAGAGATGGTCTATATTTTTATTCATTCCCGTTGCGTGACACGACTTTCCCGACCCGTTTCTTGTCCCCTTAGGATATTGTGCACTATTTACGCCACATGCATATCCCTTCTGGGCTTATAGTGCTGAGCTCAAATCAATTCGTCAAGTTTTGTCTTCAAATCACATGTGTATTATTTCTCGCGCTTATATGCATTTATTGCATGATTCGACGACAAGATTTAACGAATGAATTTGGACTGTACTATTAGCCCTCGCCTGGGACGAATATTGGATTCATGTGAAAGCCGACACTGACTTTCATAACGGGCAATGTTTCTGTGGTTTAAGGCGAATTAGTCGCCATGCAGAAATCGGTTTTTTTTTCGTTAATCTTTTCCAAATTTTTCGGTCACGACCTCACATCGGTCTGTCTCGCAAGAATTCTGATATTTCACCGTGCATCATCAGAACAGTCATCATCAACGCTTCCCACGTACCCAGGAGCACGCTTTTCTCGGTGCACAATTGTTCGTTTTGTCGTAAATTGCTTATTGGGATTGGTTTTAAACCCCGTAAGTCTTCCCTATAGACATCTGCGCAGAAATTTGGATTTGTGTGTACAATATGGCCAACCCGCCACCGGGGGCGGTTGCACAACAGTGTGCTTGATATATCTGACGCTCTCCACCTCGGTGCGTAAATTCCATTTTATTCCCAAAACATGCATGTGTTAAAAAGCACTGCTGTCCGCGTAGCACGCAACAAATTGAGCTCAGCCAGCTGGAAGTTGTCCATCGTGTTTTGGGGCGCAACCACCCCCAACCACTTTCGGGAATTTGAGCTTGTGTTGCACTGTACTAACCCAGTATGTACAATGTACAGTACCGGTTGCATCTCTTGGCTGTTTTTCGCATGATTCATGCGGCATACCATGCGGCATGGTACCTCCTTAAGTACTGAATCATGCGAAAAATCATGCGGCATTATGCGACCCCAAGCGAGCATTTTTGTCATCATGCGAGAATCATGCCGCATGATTTTGGACCATGCGGCATGATTCTCGCATGATTGTGTTGACTTGGCTACTGGTTTAGTTTTGATCTGTTCGTGTTCACAGGCAGTTTATCTGCTGTCAGGCTAAATAACATTCGTAAAATTTGCCAAAAAAGCTTTTAACAGAAATGTTTATGTGGTATGCTGTGTATGACAAACTTTTTTCCGCAATTCGATTTTAAAGGTGTAGTAGCGAAGTAGTTAACTACATAACGATTTATGCTTCCCTCAAGCGCATTTCCAGTGAGATTCAACCAGGATACTCGTTACATTCAAGCTGACAGCTGATAAATCGCCAGTGATCACAAACAGAGCAAAACTAAACCAGCAGCCAAGTCAGCACAATCATGCGAGAATCATGCCGCATGATCCGAAATCATGCGGCATGATTCTCGCATTGTGACAAAAATGCTCGCATGGGGTCGCATAATGCCGCATGATTTTTCGCATGATTCAATACTTAAGGAGGTACCATGCCGCATGGTATGCCGCATGAATCATGCGAAAAACAGCCAAGAGATGCAACCGGTACTGTATGTACATTTGGGTGTTCATAAAAATGTCCATGATGAAAAAATAACCAATCTAGTGCTGTGATTCACGGCGATATCAAACTTGGTGATCGGATCGGATCTGACCAGCCAGACTTGGTCACGTGTGACTTTTGCATCAGGGATATGAAGATTTAGTGACAACCCACCAGCTGAACAGTTGGCTCCACAGACCTGAAATGAACAACAGAACTAATGTAAGTTAAATAATACTTAGTTAAACTAAATTCTAAACTCGACTATTTTACGGTGGTCGAACTTCGTGACCACTGTAAATCTCTTTATATCCTCGATGCAAAAATCGCACACAACCAACACAGGTCCGATCCGATCACCAAGTTTGACGTTAACGCCCACTAATGCTCAAGCTCGTTCAATATGTTATCATTCAAACTTTTATTTTTAGGTAAAAAAACCAATAAAAATTCAAATTTCCTGCCACAAAAATGGCGGCCATCAAATTCGACATCACTGAAGACGACGACGACGAAGCTGTGACGTCATCGCACGAGCAGGAGGTCAGGGATACGGTACCCATGCCAACTGTGCGGGTGCGTCAAGCATGACTTTTAATTTTCTCATGTATAATTTGCAATTTTCTAAAAAAATCACGAATACAAGAAACTATGGAAACAGTACACACACAGCCCTCGGCTTCTCTGCAAGTATAGAGCAGCCGATGGGCTTGTTTGTTTTTTGTGTCAATGCATAAAAGCTTTCAGCATGCTGATAACAGATCCTGGAAAAGTACCGGAGTCTTCTATTTGAAACCCCGGGGCTGTTAGTGGAAACTCGTGGAAAATGAACCCTCTGACAGAGAATACGAAGTCCGGTTGAATACGTAATGCTAACCACATTCACTTCCGTCGATCGCGCGCGGTTTATGTGTCGGAGGATGCCAGAAGTACACCCTTGGGGACTAATTTGAGATTCGCTGCAGATCTGAATAAGAAAAAATCCGAAACAGAAAATTTCCCAAACGAGCCTCCGCTGTGTGTATCAAGCGCATTGGAATATTTCTGAAAATGTCCATTGATGCAGCGGGGGGGCTTATACGGAACGCCCAGTGTGCGCTCAACGGAAACAATACCTAAATCGGGTGATCAGTGGGACCCATTTGGGATTCTCCGGCGACGCTTCTAGTTTAACAAAACTACAGTAATTCAAACGATTCTGCATTCAGGATGTACCCGGCAAGCCTGGTCATCGACTAATCGCCAACTATGAATACAATGAAAACGGACTCCTGGGTGCGTTTCCGGTTTTTTTCTATTTGCGAATTACGCGCGCATTATTTTTGTCTGTTTTTTTTTGAGGTCGAAAACTCTCTCGGACCGGACTATATCAAGGCTAAGTGTTGTGGTAGTCAACAAAAATGGTCAACTCTGGTCACCAGGAATATTACATGACATTAGGACTAAGCTGACTGCCAGAATTGATTAGCGTTGACTACACTTAAATAGGCGTGCGTGTTTCTGTTTTCGACGATGAATTTCGCTCATTTTTGCTGTTGTTGTTGAAGCCGGCGAACTCCCTGATTCCATCTGGTATGATCCTCGGATCGTAAGAGTCCTCCGAAACGGACTGGGTTGTTTGTTGTGTGGTCAGAAATTGATCACGTTCGCCTCCATACTGGCATTTAACTTTAAGGCCGCACGCGCAGATGCAAACCACTATTCAAACCTGAATTTTTACTTTTCACTTCACTTTTCATTTTCAGGCGTTGGCACATTCGGTCAGGTCTACTTGGGTGAGAACACAGTAAGCGGGGAGAAAGTGGCCATCAAACGAATTGCGTCCGGCGTTAATATGAACAAAATCGAACTAGAACAGGTTTTTCATTTTTGCTACTTTTGTGGCGCCGTTTTTTTGTGTTTGTGCTTTTTTTCCAACACAGCTATACAATCTGCCGTCTTGTGAACAGACCACAGGCTCAAATTTAAATTCGCTAGGGAATGTTCATTTTCATTATGAAACTGACTGATCGTGTAAATTTGTCGGTCAGAGCTCACAATAGCCTGCCGGATGATGTGAAACTGCCCCATAACTGGGAACAGCAGAACTGTGGTTCACTAAAAACAAGTTTACATTAGACGTACTATGATTTATATCGATCCGAAACCGGTTCAATGTCGTTGATAATCACGTATTTATTTTTTTCCGCGAACATTTGGTGTATTTATCTCCGCCGCCGCTCACAGGTTCAATCGCTCGACAGCGAATGCGTGATCAAATACCACGACGTGGTGCAAGCACCGAATGCCACGTTTGTCGTTATGAATCTGTGCCACTCAGATCTGATGGCGCACGTTGACAGGTAAGGATTGGTAAAAAAATTAATGTTTGATTGGTTTTTGTCAGAAGCGTTTTTTTTCTTTTCGAGTCTAGATTGAACTACCTGGGCTGACGAATTAATTGATTTTATCGCTCGGGGCAATAGCAACGCGGTGTCAGAGCGCCACAGTTGTTACATCGTGTTCATGTCGCGAGGACATTCAAAAGAGACAAACTTTGACTATTGTTATTTTCAATCAAAATTGTTTTTTGGTTCAATTCAAAATTTGGTCGATTATCATAACCCAAAAACGTAACATATCGGACCTATATAGGCATATGCTTACCTGTCGTCACCGTGGCACCAAAGATTCGGACTTACAAATAGAAAAAGTTTTTCAATCGAGACCTTATTGATCGACGTTTCAAAATAAAATCAATCCATACTTCAGCGTTTTACACTTCCAGATACGGCGCGTTGACAACGGACAACCTTGAGCTGGTAATCAAACAGCTGGCGGATGGCTACTTGGCTGTGTCAAAGAAGAACATTGTGCACAGAGACATCAAGTCGAATAACGTTCTGCTCACGTATCACGATGTGCCTCAAGCTGGCTTGGTTGGTGTTATCAACTGTGTTTGCTTTTTTTGTGGCGTGGACTGTTTGCATCGGAGTTATCGATATTTTATTTAAGTTTATTTACATTTAAGACGCAGTTATATCCCCGTCCACCTCGGAACCGATTTCATGCCCAAATCTCAATGCCCAGACAAATTGTTTTACTATCGTCAATTAACTCACGGCTCGGCGCGTGTGTGGCGAGCTAATTTTCTAGCGGTCGGAAGAGAAAAAGTTTCTTCAGTTCAAAAGCATTGCAGTCGACTTCAAAATGTTCAAAAAATTGAAATGAATTGTAAAGTTCGCATTCTTGCGGTTTCACGATTCAGTTCGCCGTTTCACAAAGTTTTCTTCCAGCTTCTGTCTCAGGTGAGATATCCCAAAAAAGCAATTTGACTGTATATTCGGGCCCGAATCGATCAAGCTCGCATTTTCGCCAACGAATTTCATTTCAACTTTTCCGGTGCACCAGGTCATCCTCAGTTCGAATGTAAATCCAGTCTTGCACAGGAGACTTGTGTTGATGCATGGACGGAAAGCACTCTATCAATGACTGGCTCAAACTAGCTTTTGCACTGGGTGTAAAGATGAGTAGATCGCAAATTTCGACCAGTGTAGAAGTAATTCCCTCACATCTAGTTATCATTTTTACGCTGGTCAAATGTGTAGTCTCCATCGCAAAATACCACAGTCCAACCAAGAATCGCTTCGCTATTGGTGCATCAGCTCCACACGCGGAAACAGGTCAACTGTATGAAGAGCGTACAGACAGAGAGACAGACAGAAGATTGTACACTGTAATGAAACATCATCGGTGATGGCACACAGGATGACGACATAGTGTCACGTGAGCCAGCGCCCGAGCGCACGGCCAGTGACCCGCCAACTCCGCATAACGTCAATCAGCCACGTGTCAAATTGGCGCAAATCACCGATTTCGGTTGCAGTCGATCGGGCGCCCCGACGCGCAAAGAAAGTGTGATATTGGCGGGCACACCAATGTACATGGCGCCCGAGGTTGGTTCAGTGTTAAGACTAGGGTGCTTTTTTCGCACAAACGTAATTTGAGTGGGCATTAAAGTGCATTTTTCTGCCCATAACTGTTGCTCAAATTGCTTTGTAATCGTTTTGGCGAAACGTACCGTCTTCATACGATTTAGCCTTGTGGGCACGCATTGCGTTAGATCTGTGGATGCAGTTTCGGCCCATAATGCCAGACTGCAATAGCGCCCTGGGCCTTGTCAATGACAAAAGCGCCATCATCTTTTGTGCAAAGCACGTCCACAAGACAGCACCCAGTGTACCGTCTTCATCTTTTGTTGTGCTCTGTTCAGTTTCGTGCTCTAGGGCCCACATTTTTTAAACTGGTCACAGATTTGTAACAAGCTTCATCTATTTTTTATAGGTCGGAGCCAATATGTTGAACAAGAACGCATACACGCAAGCAGTGGACATGTGGTCACTCGGATGTGTGTTGTATGAGGTGAGCGAAAACTTTTAAACTGGTCAGGAAATTGATTTTCGGACCAGTTTCATACAGCAATTCGCATTTTTTAGTAAAGACTTGCTTCGGCCAGCGTACAATGTTGTCTATACAAACACAGCAGTCTGGGAGCAACTTTCACGCTGGTCAAATAGATCAAACAGCGTAGGTACAGACGACATGTATGCCAGTAAGCGATCCAGACACCAATAATGGATTAGGTTCTTTGCTTTTTTATTTTTACGAAAATAAGGCAAATTTATGGGTAATATTTGCATACACCGATGCTCTTGCATACACCGATACATCGAAAAAGATGATTCAATTCAAAAATAAAGGCAAATTTACCGTTTTTTACAGGCCGCCACTGGCCAAGTGCCCTTCACCGAACAACAACTTTGTCGCTTATTCCTGCACGCGACCAATAACAATTATGCTGCGTGAGTCACGAATTTCGTTTGTTTTCTTTTTCGTCTTTTTGAATGATGTTTTCAGAGACAGTGCTTCACTTAAGGCCACTTTATACTTTGTCTCGTTGCGATACACGCAACATTTTCTCGCGCGCTGATTGGCTGTCGCGCGCGCATGGGCCAATCAGCGCGCGAAAAAGTGCTGCGTGTATCGCAACGAGACAAAGTGTAAAGTGGCCTTACGTGGTGCATTGAAAAGGAGGTGAGCAGCTGCCCAATAGGCAAAATTTGTCGTCTGGTTTGCGTTACTGCGAGACTGGTGTGCGCATCATTATTCTCAACTTTGGAGCTTTTGGGCCCACGCGTGTATACATACATAGGCTGTCCACGAATGCGCGTAGGATCCAGCGCGTCTACAGGCTTCACTGTGTTTACCGGATGACCCCCCCTCCACCCCACCCGCTCTATGTTCAAATACGTGGGCCCTAAGCATTATGGATTTGACTGCGTTTGCGCAAATGCTTTACGCGCAGTGCATAAAATCAGCTCGTGTGCCGCCTTTTGGGCTGACGATGACCTGGTGCACCTTCCAGCCGTCAGGTCGAAACGGTCGCGTCCAAAAAGCAGCAGAACAGTGCTGCGCGCTGTTCAAAGCCCAAATTATTATTGCAGCTTCAAGCCCCCGTCGTTCGACGCCATCAGTGGTGCGCCCGTGGTGCCGCGACGCATTCAACGCGTCATTCTGTCGTTGTTGCGAATCAATCCTGCTGATCGAATATCGGTCGCCGAATTCTACAAGGCCGCCCATTCCACCGACAACGATGAGCTCGACGGTTGTGAAACATCGGCCAGCCAGAACGGACAGGCGCACTGTTCGACCAGCAATAGTAACTCGTCATCGAAGAGCAGCTTGGGGGGTCGCGGCAGCCGAAAGGGCAGCCTGCAGAAACAGGACAGTTTGATGAAACGTATGGGCGCAGCGTTGAAACTGCCCACGTGTGTCCGGGCACGAACCACGTCAGTGAACGAGAATGAGGTTGAGTGCGGCAGTTGAGCGCGGCGGAAGTTTGAAATTTGAATTTCCCCGCCATTGCTGCTAATATGGTTGAGTTACCGGAGTTTTCCATTTTCCACTTTCCACGAATAGGGGCCGACACGGCTTTATTCGGGAACGTTTCCGAATAGGGCCCGGGGCTCTATTTGGGGTGAAAATGTTTTCCAACACCCGACCAAAAAAGAGCTATTACAAATTGACCGAAACATTTCATTTCACACATTTTCAAAGCAGAATCTGCTGTAAGACCGCATTATGCGTGTTCCAAAATGCACACAAAACCATTGTATTAACATTCAATCACATTAGTAATGCTTTCCGTCATAAGCCCACCCAAAAGCCCGAGGGCTCTATTCGGAAACGTTTCCGAATCGCTCCCCCCGTGGCTGCAGTTGGAAAAATATGTTTGAAACAAAAAGGCTGATTTTCAACCTTTTTCGAATAAAGCCCCGGGGGAGCTTCATATGGAAAACTCCAGTATTAAGGCAACACATTCATAGCCCCGTTTTTCACTCACTTGATACGAATAACGAATATCGCGTTGTTGTTGTTTTTTTCACCACAATACCGTTATCGACGGCTTATTGTACGTGGTCTGAGATTTGAAAAGATTTGACTCTAGATTGGTGTCCCCATTGTGTCTTTTCCCATATGGTATGGTAGATGTTCATCTCTGCAGATTTCCAAGGGTACTCCAGCTGCCCTGCACATTTTGTTGATGTACATACAGTATATTATCTACCAACGTATAGCCTCCTCACATACCACCACCTCTGTGAGCTTTTCTTGTTATTTTCCTTTATACTTGTTCGCTCTCTAATTGGTTGTTGAGCCACATAAACCAGACGGCTGTTTGTTTATTCGTGAAATCCAGACATTCAGTGTTTACGTACAGTATTTGCCGTTCCCAATAAAGTGTCTTACTTACTCCAGAGCTTATTCATTGCTAGATAGGCTTGATCCTCCTATTGTATACAGGATTTGTGTACATTACAGTACTTTCGGTAAATTAGATCTGAGAAAACAGGTGTCTTTTTATAAGCTACATAATCGGGTTTTGAAGGTGCATACTAGGTACCTTTTATGTATACATATTACTGTACGTTTATCGAGTTGTTTTACAATATATTGTAAGATTCTGTTCTTGTTAACGAACATAAAATAAACCGAAAATTTCGAAAATCGTTCATGAATCTTGATATTATTATGCGCAGTGAAACTGTAACATTACTGTGTGAAGTAGACAAAGCCAAGGCATTACAGGTATGTATGTACATTCACGCAAAGAAAATAAGAATTTTTCCGACAGCAATCACAATTCAATACGGGACATGCATACATAGTTATTCACGAGACAGGAAAATGTGTGTGAGTTCAACGAATATGTGACTAGCGAATTCAGAACTTAAGAATGGGAAACAAATGAAAAAAGATTCTGTGCCTCCACACGATTCCACTAAAATGACCTACGTAACCTAAATCGAAATTTGTCTTGTTTTGTGTTGTGTTTGAGAACCAAGATATTGGTCGCACAATGACTTTATAAGAATTGGTCAAATTTTTTTCCTGAATCGCAAAAAGGGAAAGTGGCGGGGCAATGACGTTGCGTTGCGCGATCGCACACAAAACATGTAGTAAAGAGAATGTTTCGGACCTGCGGCAACGTGGGTGCTCTGCTGGATTATTTTTAGGTGAAAATACTTTGTGATGATCACAAAGCACAGTAGTTAAGCGTGATTGAAAGTGAAAATCAAGGATTAATTTGATGAATTCTTATATGGTCGTTGTGCGACCAATACCAGTAGAAACGCTTTGTGGAGGACCAACCGTATTTTTGCTTTTCATTGGGTTTCGCTACGTGTTCGTTTTAATCCAGGTGACGAATTTCCACACTTTTGTGTACGCATCTTCGCTGCCCAGACATGGGTCGCCAGATGCTGACATGATACCTTGCAGCTGCCAACTACCGTCCGCTGTACGACACATTAGGGGACCGCCAGAATCGCCCTGAATAATTGGACTTGTACGCATGTGATCAACGCACATTGTCAACGTAGCCCTTAATTGAGGGTGACGGATTGCATAGTAGATGACGTTAGACTTTAAATAATAATATAGATGCCCTGAATTGCATAGGCATGATGGTGTTATTGCAATCGATGTCAAAACCTAATTGGCCACGACGAACCACTGACCACGAATGCTAATTTTGCCGAAACCGTTTTTCACAGATGCCTGTAATTTTGACCGCCATCGTAGGAAATTTGGGTGCCAATATTGCAGTAGTCAACTCGAGCGGTCAAATCAATTCGTCGGCGAGAAATGATACGTGGCATTCGGGCTTGGGGTGGGTTAAAGACTCGGCAAATGTGAATTGCCGAAGTGATTTGACCACTTGAGTTGACCACTGATTAGCACACAAATTTGACTAACCCAACACGAGTCGGCTGCTCCGTGCCCGTCTGCACAGAACATGGTCGCGGGCTTGAAGGAACGCCAAAGTCCACCCCGACTGCAACGCCAATCGTGCACCACATGCGCGCGCATCTGTTGCAACTGCGACGGGTTCGGTCCTGGGCAGTTAGGCGGCACACAATGTGTAGGTGACTGCTGCCATGCTCAAACTGGCATTAATAGAAAAACAAGCAGGTGTAATGAACGCGGTCTATTAGTTCATGATTAGCCCCTAAATCACTTAAACGCTTGAAACCCGTTTAAACAGGTCCTGTTCGAGTGATTCATCGCCGTGAAGTATTGAAACTGGTTTGAAATCTGACCGAAACGAATGATCTGACAATATTTCATCCACAGTTTCGATCAGACACTAAATTCAACGAACGTGAGATAAGTTAGATGTGGGTAAGGCCGATTTTCTTGACGTAAAATTCCTGGGCACATGTTGTGCCGCTAGCTGGAACCGAAAACCTGGAAATGCGCCCATTTTTAGCACGCACCGTTTGAATACAAACGCCCCCATCCGGTCAGGTAGCACAGATCGCCTCGTCTCACGTTCCGTGCCGGCAAACACACGGGTTGAACCAGGTCGTTGAATACAAATGCCGGATAGACGGTGAGAACTGGAAAGTGGGGGAAGAAAATTTGACAGGTTTCATAAAAAAGTGTTTCTTACAATTCGACATGGCTCTTAGGGCACAATCGACGGGCCAATTAAATGTAGTTACACGACGTATAGCTGTTCCTCGGGCCATACTGCCGAAGCGGTGCCCCCCTCCGCCCCAGAAGGATTCTGTCTTTGTCTTATACACTGATTTGCCCCGATTCCAAACACCGCAGAACATTCGGTCACCCCAAGTGCACGTTAAACTAGGCAGGATAAGATCTGGGCAAAGTCTAACCAGCCCATGCCTGGGATAAGTCAAGGCCCTAAACCTACCTGGAAGAAAGTGCAAAAATCCGCGCTCCATACTATGTAGTATGCAATTATAAATTTGAATTTGCAACCTGTCCTCTTGAAACCCTTCCCCACGTCAGTGAACGACCCTGACCAACTTGCAATATCGTTATCGAGATCCAAAAGTGACCCAAATGACGTTTGTTTGAGAACAAAGTTCGGATGCACGTTCACATGGGTTACGGTATGTGTGCTATAGGGTTCGTGTAAGCGATGACCGCCGACGTACACTTGGAGAGACCAAGCTGGCTTGCCGTCCCTGAAAACGGACACCATTGCGCCTATATGGTGGCTAAGTTTGGGTGAAATTCACAACATAAAGTCAAGCTGGATCTGAGCGTTAAATTATATAACATTTCATTTTGTCAATGCATCTAGAGCAGGTATAGATTGTTTGCTTGGTTGACATCCATATCTCCCAACCATAATGCTGTTTTCGGATGCGCGAGGCATCTGTCATCACTCTTTCCCTGATTATAATAGTTTCCTATTGGAAACTAGTCATAAATCGGACGATGCAAATGGTCTAAATGAACATGTACATTTCCGACTTTCACAAGGCGGTGGTGGTCCATGTTGAGCGTTAAGAAACACAAAACTACTTTCAGCTGATATTTTGCGACGAAACATCATTGAACTTTACCCGCAATGTCCAGCCGTGATGACATGCGTTCGATCAATGATCACCCCGCCACAATGATAGCGAGAGTGTAGGTTGATCTGCACCATCCACGGCCAACTGCCAACCGACGCTGGCTCGCCATCTGAGTATGAAAAAATATGGAGTTGAAAAGTAGAGAAACAAATATTATATTCCGCATCAGATTTTGGCCCCGATGTCCAAAGAGAGGTGTTTATGCAAAAGTCATAGTCATGATTCGCAAAGCACCACGTACTGGTAATTCGATTCCGCCAGCTGCTGAGCGAGACTGTGGACCGACCGCAGCTGGTTGAATCTGGCGGGCCTGAAAACTCTCAAGCAATATCGCCAGAAGTTCATTTTGTCATTTGGAAGTCATTTGTCATTTTATCAAAGTTGGTCTTCGGGTCATATCTGTTAGCTCGAGTACACATCATTTCGGGTGAAATATACTCTTACAATATTTGGGAGAAACTTTTCAAACGCGGTGCCTGATCCGTAAAGCACACGCAGCACGCGCAGCCAGCTGAGTTTCGTAGGATTTCGCAAATCACTACGTTAGTTAGACTTGTGTGTTAAGTGATTGGCAGTCACGTGACCGCTGCAGCTATGGTAAATTTCCAAATTCGCTGCCGCACAGTAAAGTACGCCCCATAGTTAAAGTCGCGTTCTAAACCCGAAAGTGAACTTTTGAAACATTCGGGCAGCAGACGCACGTGCAGCTTGCCAGCCAGGCAGGCAGCTGTGCGCGCAATGTTTCAGAACTGCGCGTGGTTAGCGTTCGGGTTTAGAACGTGACATTAACCATGGGACGTATTTTACTGTGCGGCAGCGAATTTGGAAATTTACTATAACACACGCACGTAATCAGCTTTGCGGATCAGGCAGCGCCTTTGAAAAGTTTCTTCCAAAGCTGTTGTCCGATTATATGCTTGAGGTGACAGATGCCACGAATCCGGCCCACGTAAAAGTCAAGTTGTCTGTGACGTGGGTACAGTAGCACCGATCGTGCTTGAAAAGCAGATGTCGGTGGCAGGTATTATCGGATTTTTTAGTCGTTGATGTTCCTTTTAGATAATGTCATTATACACATGGGGCATCATCAACAAGAAAGTTGGCATCGGACCTGTGGTTGTTGAACCTCCACACGTTCTACAAAGCGTCGGACAATTTTCCAGCGCCCATTCGAACCAGTTACTGTATCGGTCGGTGCAACCTTTTGTGTAGTAGTCTGCATAATTGCAATCTCGGTGATTGAAGCACCCGTGCTGCGATAGAGACACGCTGGGGCACGTCAGCACCAGGGCGACAATGATTGACGCCAGATGGCAGCCCTGGGCGCACATGTTTTGAGAATAATGTTCTGACGGTTTGGTGGAAAGTTTGGAAAGTTGTTTTGGTGGAAACTTTAATTTACATATGCTGCCAAATTTAAGAGTAAACAGTATGAACATTATGTATTGTAATTCAGACCGTTGTTTTGCACACTTATGTAATCCGCCTCCTTCGCATGAGTGTGCAAACAACGTGGGCTACCTATGTATGTTCTATGCAAACGTTCACACGTTCAACTTTTGTTCTGCCGGAATTTGTAAGCTACTCTATTATACCACTTGTCAATGAAAAATGATGAAACAGGCCGAGCCCCTGTTTTGGGATTTTAAAAAAGATTTGAAAATTTCTTGGCCACAGTGCGTACAATGCGAGTGATTGGATAAAATACGCCATTGTTTGTGATTGTTGATCCGCTGAATTCAATGAGCTGAAAACTGTATGTTTTGAAGATACGTTTTTGGTATTTCAAACATGAATTTGAATGTTGCACGTTTCTACCTGATCGAACAATGGGCTGCCCTCTGGAAAAGCACAGGTTTGATTCTTATTTGTTGTGAGATTTTGTTGACATATGTACATATTCGCACAGAATTCCACAAAAGCCAAAAGGTGGTCAGACACGTGGTGATGCAACCGGGGGAGTTCAATGACATCGTTGTTGATATATGTAGTTGCCTAAGAGCTATAGTATTTCCACATTTCATATGAGCTTTATCATCACAACGAGAATCGACACACAACAACAACAATCGCTGATATTATCAACATGACGGTTCGATTCGCCGCCACGCTGCTGCTGATCGCCTGCGTTGGTGCTGCGCTCAAATGCACGACACGCCTCATTGTGGCGGCAAGGCAGTGGACAAAATTTCGGGCATGGATTGCGAATCGTGCGCCACGGTTGGCATACATAGTATTATCACTATTTTCTATGTTAATATCAGTCACATTTAACGATCAACAATGGCCACATTTCTTTTGCAGGGAAAGGATACGATGAACGGAGGACTCGTTCAAAATTGCAATCCGCAAGCATGCGGTGAATCGCCTGCTGAGGTGAGCGTAAAGACCCATCTACCATAATTACCTATACACATGACTATTTCAGTGGTCCTGCTGTGAAACGGACCTGTGCAACGCTGCCACCGTGCGCGCAGTGATTCAGAAAGCGCTGGTGGTGCTCGCAGCCAGCTGTGTGATTCTGACATGCGCAACCCTTTAGAAATCAATGAAGACAAATTAAATGATTATCTTGGAGATGTTAATGAAAATACCGATTATAATGACTGTGAGCTCAATTTGACCTGGAGAGTGTTGCTCTGAATTATGTTGTAATGAAGCCTGTATTAACGTCATGATAACATTCACAGAAATCTGAAGTAAATAATGCACTGGATGAATTATGGAACAAATCAGATGACATCTAGTATCTACATATGTACGTTTTGTTCCCAGATCGTGGCTCGTTTCGTATTAAGAGAAGGTGTCCGGGTCTCCAGACCAGGGTTGGGCAAAAAACGTTTTTTTTAAAAATCATTTTTTTTTTTAAAAAACGTTTGTTTTAAAACGCCCAGATGACCAAAGTATGCCCCCAAAAATTGGAAAACGCTCATGTTGGGAAGAAAACGTGGTTCAATGAAGTAATTCTATGTGTTCTGAGGCAAAATAAACGGGTTTCAACCCTTTTCTAGCGAGTTGTTAAGATCCCATATCAGACCCGCATCATGGGACCAACTTTTGCCGGGGTCATCATTGAAAGTCAAACTGCGTATATCGACGTATCTCGACAAAGTAAAAATTGGTCGAAAATTTTTTGAAAAAAATGGGACAAAAAATTAATTTTCCTTGATAATCGGGGTACTTTCCCTGAAAAATCAGGGAAAATCAAGGAAATTCAGGATTAAAAAAACGAAAAAAACGACCCAGGCGTTTTTTTTTAAAAAAAACGTCGTTTTTTTAAGAAAAAACGCCGTCGTTTTTTTTGCCCAACCCTGCTCCAGACACATACCATTGTCCTGAAATCAGCTCGTTGTCAAAAAGCGTGTCCCCTTTGAAATAATTACTCGAGTGATGGCTTCGTGTCTTCCCAGAGTTAGACGAAATGACGCGAAAATTTTTTTTTGAGGCGTATCAGCCTGTCGAGGGCAAGATTGCTTCAAAAAGCTCATAAGCAAAAATTGAAAAAAACCTTAAAGCTCAGATTTTCATTTATTGATATTAAAATGTTGCCCATATTTTGTACGATATGGGGCTTCAAATCGCCCAATTATGAAATGGCACTGGATAAAAACGATTTTTGGCTGGCCATGGCCACGAAACTGGCCAAAACAAACGCCGTCATCAAACAATCGTATAGTCGCTTCAACTTACTTCTCCGCACAGTGTGTACAAATGCTTTTTTCGTTTTCTTGTTCGTCTCAGGTAAATATTTCGAAGTGGGAAATTATTTGGAAATTACAGTATGTCCGAATACATTTAGGACATGGGTGTTATTTCAAAATCTCAAAACAAAGGGCTTGCCTCAAATAATGATCATCCCGGGGGATTAATCGAGCGATTAGTTTCTTGCCCCTTCGAAAGTTCAGTTGTTATTAGCACGATTGATAATGAAGTTTATTTCGGTCAGTGCAATATGCATACGTCTTGATGGGGGAATCACAGGGCTCAAATAATAAGGCCAAAAAGCATGAGCGGGGGAGAACCAAAACAAACGTTTTACAGGCCAAAATATAATTTTGTGATTCAAGAAATAGTTATAGAGCCTTTCGAGGAAGAAGTTCGAGAAATAATCCATGCATTACAAGAGGGCACAATCATTGGAGATCAAAAAATGGCACGATCGTTCAAAGCAGTGAAATATTCAATTATGTTCGCAGGGTTTGTCAAATGTTTCACAGCAAGCGAAAATGCATGTTCGGCTCAATCGTTCATTTCGAACGGCGTGGGTTTGGATCGGCTCGTGACTTTGTGACGTAGTGGCGGTGCCGAGCGACTTCGTGGCGGAACCAGATCTCCCATTGCCTGACCCGTCAAGGGGAACGGCTGCGGTGGGGGCTTTTGGGTCGATATTTGTGCGTCGTGCGTCTCTGAAAAAATGGATTTCTGTTTTTAATAAAAGAATCAAATTATGATTCTTATTTTATTGAAAAAAATTATTATTTTTTGCCGATTTTCACTAACCACGATTGTCACCAGCTCCTCCTTTGGACCACACCTTTTTCTCGGGCGTTCGCCTGTGCAGACCGCAGTTGGTGCACAAATCCGGGCCTGAGATTGACGTGATTATTAATTGATTTTTCTTTTGCACATACAGAAAATGCACCAGTAAAACATACAAATGAAAACAAACCGTGAATCGTGTTTCGTTGTTTTTTCTTGTTCATGGATGTTTTTGAACTGTGCGTCAGGCTCGATTCACTCTCTGGAAAATGGGTGAATTAAAATGAAAAGCCCTGTTTTATTTATCAAAGCCCAATTCATAGGCCAGGGTCTTGATCAGTTTGTTGGAATGGAAATAAAGAAAAAATAAAAAGGAGTGGTAATGGACACCACCCTGGTCCAAATATTGTTTACTATTCGACAGCCTCAAAGCTGGTTCTGCCGGGAGAAACATTTCAAACGCGTTGCCTGATTCGTAAAGCGCACGCAATTGGCACAGCCAGCTGAGTTTCGTAGGATTTCGCAAATCGCTACGTTAGACTTGTGTGTTGAGTGGCTGGCAGTCACGTGACCGCTGCAGCCAATGCACGAATAATGAACTTTACGGATCAGGCAACGCGTTTGAAAAGTTTCTCCCAAGAGTATTATCAAAGTATACATAAGTAAATGAAGCAAAATGAAAAAAAGTCTAACGTGACGTGTCATCGCATGGTGGTTTGACGGGCGGCGCCACCTCAACCATATTCGGATCAGCGCTGCTGGCGTTGTCGGTTGCCAGCGATTTTGTGCCGTAATTGGTGGATTCGGATGAGGCTGCAGTCAGGCTTAGTCTTCAGGCTTATATTTTAGACAAAGAAATATGGAGGACGGATAAACGTGCAGAAAAGCGTGCGAACGTTACGTTAGACAAGGATGACAAAAGCATCCAAAACCAAGAAGAACATGCACGATACCTAAAATTACACTGATAATTTTTACGCTTGCTGCGGACCAAGCATGGCCCACTTCTTGTTCTTATATACCGTTGAGAATTTGATTTTCCCCACACATTGAAAAACGGACCTGGAAAATCTATATTGGTGCCTTGCCGTGAAACAACAGCGCATTCTTGCGTTTTTGACAACTTTAGCGTTTTTTTCCATGTCGTTGGCATTTAAAACGACAAAATCCCAAAAACGAACCCTAACACCATCATGTACGTACACTTACAGACGCTGTACTGCATCCAGTGGACGGTGGCGTTGTGCACCAACGGCTGTGTGTTGACGACAGCGAACGGGGCAGAATCCTCGACCAAGTCACGTGACCACGAATCATCATCCTGCTCGCTTGACACAGCCCACAATTCGATCTCGGACCATTTCCAGTGATTGTTCGGGGTCGGGGGCGGTGGATTTGGGACTGAAATAAATGCTTCCAAGTTTTTAGCAGACAGCCACACTGTTGCAGTGTGTTCATGGCCGTGTAAAATATTATTCCCCACTGCATAATGGCAATTCATTGCAAAGTGATAGAAAGGCCAGGGAGCACTTTCTTAACACACCCTGGGATAAAAACCACAAGCCGGACCCCGCCCGGCCCATTTAATATTATCCTCTGAACAATAATATCACCTCCAAAAAACCACACACCTCATCCAGCACAAAAAACAACAAAAAATACCCACAGTATGAATAGAAAGGCCTGGTGTCCCGATTACACATGTATGTCCAGAGTTGGGGAAAGTTGTTTATTTATTAAAAATTCGTTCTTAAAAAATGTTGTTTTAAAATATAAATATTTTTTAAAGACGTCCAGATGCCCTAAACACGCTTTGAAGAATTTTGAAAAGGTGCGCTTTGGGAAGAAATAATGGCTAAGCAGAGAAATTCTGTGGTTTCAACCCATTTCCAAAATTCCGACTTGGCTCACATCCTGTGGTTTTTAAAAAAACTTTTTTTTAAAATTAATTCCTTTTTCTTTTTTCTCCCCCCCCCCCGCTGCGCCATGACTACACACGACAGACGCACCCCCAACCAAAAACCACACACCCCACGCCACGCAAAACCCAAAACCCCCCAAACACCCCCCACCCACCCCGCACAAACAAAAAACCCCACCCAACCAAAAAATAATTAAAAAATTTTTTTTTAAAAAAAAAAAAAAAATCACATCATCATCGGACCAAATTTTTCATCAGGGGGACGACCATGAAAATCAAACCTGCCTTATTGGACGAAAAACAATCACGTGACGACAAAACGGATCCAATCCGATTACCAGCTCCGATATAACCCCCCCCCCCCCAAATACCCACCCGACTCCTGCGTATCCGACGTGGCGACGGTGGTTGTGGTGCTTGTGAGCGAGCTGCTGCTCTGTGTTGATTGCGATCGACGAGCGATGGTGATTGAATGCGATAAAATGGATGGAGTGAATGGGGTGATCGGCTTGACATCGTTCGCTTTCAAGTCACGTGACACACACGCCTGCGTGCAGATCGGGTCAGGTAGCGAGGCTGGTGGGGATTCTGCAATACACATCGTTCTGTGTGCCCCAACCGAAAGCAATATCAGAATTTTGGAAAATTTTGGACATTCCATGTCCGGTTGCAGAGTATCATGTCGGATAATTCTGTCTAGCATGTCATTTTAGTAAATCTTGTTGCCAGTGAGGAAGGTCCGGCGCGCATGGTGGGAAAAGTTGGTCCAGTTGCTTTGACAGAGAGAAAACGCGAATTTTCGATTTCGCGATAGAAGGCACGGGTTGGCTCAACGTTTGGCTTAAGCCTAAGCCTAATAGTAAGCCTAAGCCTAAGCCTAAGCCCAAGCCTAAGCTTGATAAAGGGGACGTCGATTCTGAAACAGGACTAGCTTTTCCCAAAATGCGTCCGGCGCCCCGCCAGCCTTTGTTGTAGGGTTGACTGTTTTCGTTCATGTATTTCTCTTCCCCTTGCTCAACAAAGTAATCATAAAACAATAACAAAGGCTTTTTAGGTACCTTTGTGCTGTTTGGAACGTCCGCCGATCAGGTGTGCCAGCGAATGGCCGATAGCAATTGAGGGCGTGGGTACGGCATTCGGGCAACATAATGTGAACAGACCTGAGTAGAAAAAATGATAAAATTTTGTTTAAAGTTGAAAAAATTGAAGAATACACCGCGAACCGTTGCTGCTGTTCGGTTCGTTGCATTTCGGTGACGTTGACGTTGTTTTGTTGAGTTCAATCGGCGTTGACATCATCATGATTGATCAATGGATTGCTTATGGAATGAAGAATGTTTGATTTTGTGCAATTCTTTGAGAAAACTGGCATGATTTGTGATGGTCAACAAAATAGCTCGTCAAGGAAAGGGCCCCAAAGTAACGTTGTGAGCGTGAAGTGTGACGATCGTTGCGAAACCAGTGTAGGTATCGCTGTTTAACACGGAGCGAGATCACAAATGTTGCAATACCAAAGTACAAGAATATGTTTTTATGAGACATAATCTTTCAGAATAGCAGGAACAATTTGGAATCATTTTATTAGCTCCCAGAACGTTCCTCAGAAGACTCCTTACAACACAACAATCAAGTGGAAATGTCCAGGAGCTAATGACCTAACCCAACAACCAAACAGCTAATCATGGTCATCGCGCTTGAAAATGAGAGCAACCATTGGACGTCGTAAAATAGAAAAAAAGAGATTGACTGGCGCAATTTCGAAAGTTGAAGAGCGAAAATTGTAGAGGAGATAGAAATCTTTAAGAAAACATCGGTGCCTGATTCGTAAAGGAAACAATTATCCTTGTCAATTTCAAACTTGCACTTATTTTTTTTGGCGTTCTGGTTCATTATCAGTGTCTCTATCGGACTGTTGAAGGTATTGATGTGGGTTTGTTGAAAAAAAGTGGCACCCCCACTTTTCGTACCAGACGGACACCAAAAGGCACCCCCAGCCCCACGTTGGCTTTGGCACCTACCCCAGAAATACCCACCGCCCCCCTCAAGTTGGCACCCCCGCCCCGTGCTAGTATCTAAAGGCAAACCAGCCGTGCTTTGCACTCTTAGACCATACCGTATCACTCTGAATTCTTACATACCTGTTGCTGTAGCCACGTCTCGGCATCTTTAGGCCTAAAATGGGCATTTTTAGGCCTAAAATGAGTGATTTTTTAGGTCAATGATGTCCAATATACCCTTTTTATGAAGAATTTTTTCCAAAAAGGGGCAAAAATCGGTCAAATTTTCTACCTCAAAAAGTGACTTTTTCCCGAATTTGGGTCTTCCACCCTTCCCCCAAGGAGGTACACTAACCGCCGCACGGAAAAAAGGAGAGGGGTAGATACACTATCCGCCGCGCCCGACCAGGAACTACACTGGGGCCAGTGTTGGAAGTGGGGGGGTTTGGGGGTAGCCCCCCAGTACAGTAGGTATCCCCCTCGCCCAGGGTAGTACTTGGGGGGTGGGGGGCTCCCCCCAAATTCATCTATCTATCGTCAACACTTTTTGATTTCATCTGTCTATCGTCAACAGTTTTGGGCTAATCTGTCTATCGTCAACAAATTCTGGGAACAATCTATCTATCGTCAACAACAATCGACCCCAAAATTGATATGTTTGACTCAAAATGGCTCAAAATTGGTATTTTTCGCCCCAAATAGGCAAAAAATTGCGCGCTACGCGCGGATTGAGTACATCACATGTCATTAACATTCACACATTCTTACCTACTTAGTACATAACCCCTCCCCAGGCCATCGGCTCTGGTACAGTAGGTATCCCCCTCTCCAAGCCCGGTACAGTAGGTATCCCCCTTCAGAGTACCTCCAACACTGACTGGAGCTACCCCCCGCAATCCCCACCAGCTCCAACACTGCTTGTCAGTCACAACTCTGCTGCACATGGCAGTCAAAGGTTGTGGTTGTGCCCTCCAGAAGCATCGACGCAGGAAAAATGAACATAAAATTCTACTTTAGTGCATCCGTTGATGCACTGACTGTGGGTGCTATCGGAGTCCCATCAGTTACCTCACTGTGTCTATGGTCAAGAAGGTCCTTGGACGACGTAGATGTCAAAGACAAGCTCCCACACTTGCTTCCTTCCAGAACAGATTAGCGCGATTTCAGCTATTGGTCGCACAATGACCATATTAGAATCCATCCCCCTAATTTTCCTGCATTGAAAAGGCGGATATTTGGCATTTTTTTCAAATTGGACCAGGTTTTGACAAGAACTTTGCATGCTTATCAGTGAGAAGAATGAGAAACACACGTGTGCAGAAGTTTCACCCTGAATTCTACGCAACCGAAATGGTTCGGGCTCGGGTTACTGTAGCCACGTATTACACGCTTTACGTGTGAAATCGATACACACACACACGTTGATCACTCCCGATAAATAAAGCGGGAAAAGAAATAGAAAATAACTGCTTGTCAAAACTTGATTCAATTTGAAAAAATCGCTAGAAACCCTCCTTGCCGATGTAGGAAAAATATGGGGATGGATTCTCATATAGTCATTGTGCGACCAATACCTGTTTTTCTGTCTGCTTAGGTGCCAATTGCACCCAGATTTTGGTCAGTTTACATTTAAATCAGTCGTTTTTCGGACATTTGGGAGCAATACAAGTTGCACGCACCCCGTTAACTTTGGAAAAAAGCCTGCTTCAGCGTTCCGCCCGACTGTTGCATGTGACTCTCATATCGAGCATCTAGAAATAAAACGAACGTCAAATTTAAGCTCCTGGCCCAAAGTAGTTCCTGTGTGTAGGGGGGACCCCCCTAAGGTACACTAATTTCCCCTCCGGGTACACTAATTTCCCCAATTTTTGCATAAAACGGCTATTTTTAGGCCTAAAATGTGTGATTTTCAGGTCAATGTTCTCAAAAGTCGCCAAAATACCCTTTTTATGCAGAATTTTTTCCAAAAAGGGGTAAAAATAGATCAAATTTTCGCACGCTAATTCCCCCCCCCGGACCAGGAACTACACTGTCCTGGCCCTTATAATACCCAGAAATATATTGATGGGTAATATCGGCGTTGTTTCAGAATCTTCATCAAGGTGTTGCGGTGTTCATTTCGAAGCTCCAGAAAAGTTTTAGAACGAAACGGACAGCAAATTCGAGCTTCCCGCACTTGTCTACCGCCAGACAATTACTTGTAGGCGTTATCGAGGAAGAAAGTGAAACAAACCGCGTCGTCCGGCACAGGCAGAGGTGTGCGGGACGGTCTGTCACTGGGAACGAAGCGTCCCGTCACCAGCGACTCATGCTTGATCAATGTTTCGCCTCGTTTCACCTTTCCTTTACGAATCAGGCACCGATGTTTTCTTAAAGATTTCTATCTCCTCTAGTGCCCAAAATATGAAAAAGCGGAAAAAAAACCGCGGGACGGACCGAGGGGCCCGGGTTACCTCGGCCCGGCCCGATTTTTTTCGGGCCGGCTTTTTCTGATGATATTTTGAAGAAACTTTTTTGCAAAAATTGCAGTTTTTAGAAGTTCAAATTCAAATTTTATCTGCACGCTTTTGCAAAGACCTTTACACAAGATCCGGAGAAACCCTAAAAAATGAACATGAGTATTAATAAACGAAAATGTGAACATGAACGAACAAACGACAAAGAAAACGTACCGGCGAGATTCGAGATTGAAGTCGGTCATAAGCTGCTGAATCGCAAGAAATTATTTACCGTAAAAAGTCACGATTTTTTATTGAGATTCGATGATTTCGGGCCGACATCCTGGCCCGGCCCGATTCCCACCTCTGTTTGGCACTGGATTTATTTAATCTTATTTGCAATTTTTAGTTTTTGGAGCAGTCAATTTGGTATCAAAAACATTGCTTCTGAGAACAAACTGAAAAGTCATCAGAAAAAATTGGTCAAAAAAATCTGGCCGGGCCGACCTGTCTTGGATTGCGGGCCGCGCTGGCCCGGCCCGATTGACACATCTGTTCCGGTCGGATCCGGTGGGTGCAAGTGACACAAATTACGGTGGTGAGGTGACTTGACGCTGACCAGTGGTGTAGCTACCCAGGCGGGGCGGCAACCTACTGTACCACCCAAAATGCGGGGCGGCAACCTACCTACTGTACCAGCCGAGCTAGGGGGGGGGGTCGTACCACTTGGGGGGGGGGTCATCTGGAAACCGAAATTTTTTATGTCTAAATACTGAAGAAAATGTGGCCTAAAACACTAATTTCGCGCGCAGCGCGCGATTTTTCGCCTATTTGCATACAAATATGCTAATTTTATGCAATTTTAAGCCAAAAATGTATGTTTTGGGTGAAAAGTTAGGTGGGGCGGCAACCTACCTACTGTACCAGGGGAGGGGCGGCAACCTACCTACTGTACCAGGCGAGGGGCGGCAACCTACCTACTGTACCTTGGGGGGACCCCCCCCCCACCCCCCCCCCCCCAGCCACACCATTGACGCTGACTGACAGCTGATGTTTTTTTTTCAGAACAACGATACAAACCCGTCACATGGCAGGGCCACACACAATGTGAGTGCGAACAACGAATGATAATCAGGCTCAGGCACAATGGTCTGCCAGGTGCCAGGGACACGGTTCTGTGATTGCGTGCGGTGGTATTTCTATGAAATAAAGCTGGATAAATTATTGGGCAATTTACTGGTTAGCGTCAGCATTAGGGTTAGAGAGATGTCGGGTGTCGGGTGCCAAAAAAAGTGTAGGTATCGGGTGTCGGCTGTCGGGTACCCCCAGATGTCGGGTGTCGGCAGGGTTTTTTTTTCAAAATTCACCAGGTGCAACTTAGGTGCAACCCCCCAATTTTTAGGTGCAAGCTGGCCAAAGTACCGTAAAAACCTAAATAGAAGGGGGGGCTCCATTAACTCACTGACCCCATTTTGGGGGGCTCTATTCCGGGGGGGCCTCTATTAATTCACTGACCCGAACCTGAAAATTGTTCCCAGAAATACCCCCCAAAAACCCCTAAAAATGGGTTTGAAAGGATGTTTTTTCGCTTGTAATCGCATTTATTCGTGTCTATTCGTCAATAGGAGGCGTATTATGTGCTCTGAACGAACAACAAACGTGCATAAATGTACCTGTACACCACTATCGAGCCTTAATACACTACAGTATAGGGGATGTTACTTAGGGGGGGGGCTCTATTCCGGGGGGGCCTCTATTAATTCACTGACCCCTTTTTGGGGGGGGCTGTATTACGGGGGGGGGGGGGCTCTATTCCGGGGGGGGGGCTGTATTTAGGTTTTTACGGTAGGTGCAACCCCTATTTTGGACAAAAAACACCAATTTTAGACTTTTTTTGCCAGGTTGTGTGTTCAATGCTATTTGCGTGCTTTTAGAAGTTCAATAAAGTTGTAACGCAATGAATGCCTTTTCCTTTAGCAAAAGCAAACTTTTCAGGGAAAGTTCAACATGTTGCAGCACATTTTGTACTAGTTTCATTATTGAGAACCGGTTGAGAAGAAAACGAAACAGTAAAATTTTCATGTCACCATATCCATATTTGGGGGTCACGTACGAATCAATTACTTTCGCTGTTCATTTACTGTGTGGGTATCTAATACTTTGTCATGCTCTGCTCTGGTTCTAGTCAGTGTAGTTCCTGGGGGGAGTGGGGTCCCCTCCTAAGGTACACTAACCGCCGCGACCAAGGTACACTAGTACACTAACCGCCGCACCAGGTACACTAACCGCCGCAATTTTTGCCTAAAATAGGCATTTTTAGCCCAAGATGGGCATTTTAGGCCTAAAATGGGTAATTTTCAGGTCAATGTTGTCAAAAGTCGCCAAAATACCCTATTTATGGAGAATTTTTTCCAAAAAAGGGCAAAAATAGGTCAAATTTTTTACCTCAACGAAGGACTTTTTCCTGAATTTTGGTCTTCCCCCCCTCCTTCCCCCACAGGGAGGTACACTAACCGCCGCACCGACAAAGTGGGTACATAGGTTCACTAACCGCCTCGCCGGACCAGGAACTACACTGATCCTAGTACAGCATGTGTTTGTTTTGAATCTTATCACCAGCACACCAGGTACTAACTGTGTACGAAATCAATCATTCAGATCAATATTTTTTGTCGATGTCGACCAAATGCTTCGATGGAATTTATCGGAAGGAATGAAAAGCCGCGCAGCGCATTTTTTTTGTTTCTAAGCTTTCCAAACTTAAAAGATGCTGTATAAATGCTAAATTAAGCAAATAAGGGCCCAAAATTTTAGGTGCAACCTTGCACCTAACCCTGAATTTTTAGGTGCAATTCTGATTTTTTAGGTGCAAATTGCACCTAAAAAGTGTCTAAAAAAACTATGGGTGTCGGGTTTTTTGGGACCCGACAGCCGACACCCGACACTTACGGTTCAAAACATCAGTTTTGCTGAGAGAAGAATTTTGAGAGAAAATTTTCTTCGAACCGAATGTTTCCGATGACGCAGAATGTGACATTTTGGTGTTTATTTCGTGTGAAAATACTTGAATTCAGTAACTTGAGCCAAAAAATTGCACAAATGATGCAAATAAGCAAAAATTTGCCTGTTTTTGGTCCAAAACCAGGTGTCGGGTGTCGGGTTTTTTCAAAAACTAGATGTCGGGTGTCGGGTTTTTTTGCAACTGTCGGGTGTCGGCTTTTTTTCTGAGATGTCATATGTCGAGTACTTCCAGATGTCGGGTGTCGGGTACCCCCCGACCTCTAACCCTAGACTCAGCATAGAATTATTTTTGTTGTTGCTCGTTTTTACATTTGATATTGTAAACTGCAGGAAACGCACTAAAGATGGCGGCAACAAGTATGGAGGCGTATGATGAGAATCTGATGGAGAACAGCTTTTTTCTAGCGTTAAAACAACATCACTTGTCTACTATTTGGAATACGATTAATGAAGAAAAAGCATCGGTTTGTCTGGGTTTTGTTTCTGTGGTCTGTTCTTGCTAAAAACAAGCTTCAAGTGAGAAGTGAGTGAACCGCAGTATTACACCGCGGGCATTTCGAATCAAGTTTTTTTCATTTCGTTTGAACTCGCTAAATTATGCGGTTGGTTACAATGGTTGATTATCATCTTGTCAGGCAAATGAAACAGGCGGACAACTCATGAAATATCACGCAGAGACGTTGTCGTTGCCGGTTCCGAACTTGATAATCGGCGCTGATTAGATTGTTGGAGGCTCCCTACCAACGACAGTTCATTTGGTGTCGGCTGAGTGGTTCGTCGATTGTTGACGTCATTAATGTTGTTGAGATTTCGGTTATTTCTCGTCCAAGACAACCAGCGGTCCCTCAAGACTGCTCGCACACTTTGGTCGGTCGCCAGTACCATGATTGGTTCAGCAACGATCCGCACTTCCCATACGAAAATGGCGAGCACGCTCGATGACCTGGGTGCAGTGTGGTATCTGAGTTTTCCAAAAACAGCCCCACCCCCGCTCGAATAGAGCCCTCCGAGTACTCTTTCAGAAACGTTTGCGAATAGAGCCCGGGGCTCTGTTTGGGGTGAAAGTGTTCCTAAACTTGACCACAAAAGCACAGGTTTTCTTCACAAAACGCAGAAACAGATGATCTTGGCTCATTTTTTAGCAGAATCTGCGTTGAGACCCAATTGTGCGTGGTTTTAAATGCACACAAAGCTATTGCGATAACGTTCATTAGCGATGATTTCCAAAAACCTGCCCATAAACTCCGAGGACTGTATTCGGAAACGCTTCCGAGATATATATATCTTACATTTGTAGTTTGTATGTATCATAATTGGCGATTGCGGGCTCGAAGGGACAGGTTTGGAATTTAAAATATCGTTCAAAAAATTGCATAACATCGTAGAGACATGTCCTATCGACGTCAGCGGTGTTTGTCGCTCGCTAACAACGTGATAGAAATAGTTGCCAATCAGCAAGCCTACTAACCACAGAAACATCAGTACATCGGCGTGTTTGACTGCCTGACACTGACTGTTGGCCGCACGCACCAGCAGGTCATAAAGCACAAGTATGGCGCGCAGCACGAACACCACTGGTGTACTGAACAGATTGAAGGTGAGCACTCGGAGCAAAAGTCGTTTTTGAGTCCGATATTCACGTTGACGACTCGTGGAATCGGAATTTGCGAATCGCCGGCGAATTTGCGTCAGCAGTACAATGTACATACAGGGCACACAGGTCAACATGAGACTGCATATTATGACATTCACAGACAGCAGCGTGTGATCCACTATGATTGGTTGACCGTTGTCACTGTCTTGTGCAGCCAGGGATATCAATGGGGCGCCCAGGACCACTGTAATCATGCTGTACACAGAGCTCAACGCCCAAATTGTGAGGATACAGATGAAATTATTGCGTCGGTTCAGTTTGGCTCGGTAGAACATCGGATATCGGATTGCAATGAATGTGTAAGCTGCCAGTAATATATAGCTGCTGGCCAGCACCCAGAAATTTACAGTCAGAATGGCGCTGAAAGTGGTTTCCAGCCATGGAGGTATCGCGGCATTCAATTGTTTCAGACTGATGTAGATAGTGCCAAGGCAGCTTGACATCATATCGGCAATGAAACTTGTGGTCATGACTGTGTAGCGTAGACGTGGCAGTGTCTTCTTATGCACTCCGTGAGATACCAGGGCCAAAGTTGCGGCATTCAAAAGTAATCCAAGTGGGCTCAGCACGATTGAGCAGTAGGTCATTATTGTTGTTATCGTGGCTTCGATTTGGCGTAATTTGTCCGCGTGGATTAGTTCCTGTCGCGTGACGTTTGGACAGAGAAGTAAGAACTGGTAATAAGTGAAATTATTTGTCATTGTTGCTTGCAACTGAAAAATCCACTACAACGTGTGAGACGATTGGCAGTACAGTACTCGTCGAGCCAAAGGTCGTAAAACGCGCAACAGCAGCTAACGGTCGGCTTCATATGGGCATGTACAACATGTGTGTCATGCGCACAGAGAGTGAACAAACACAAAAAGTCCCCATGCTGTATACAGTTACAATGCCTGTCATTGTTGTGCACCCTCTTTGTTTACATTTTGCTTCCAAAAATACATCACGACACAAAAACACCATCGCAATTTTTTAGATTGTGGTGCCACAACAGAGCGCTGTGCCTGTGGACTTGGGTGAACGTATGTTGATGCGACATGTGCTCAAAAGGACGCATGATGATAACGATTTTGTTTGCTACAAGAACTTGTGTGACGAGGTGGGTCACCCGTTTGGCTGAGGCTGTCGTTTCAGTTTATTTTCTTCATGGGAATTTGTGCATTTTTAACAAATATTACGGGGCTTGTTTCGCTCACTAGACTTTGGTTCCGACAAACTGCGGGTTTTGAACGTTAATGGTGACAAATGATGTGCTCTCACACAACATACGTAATGGGATCCGCCTTTTTTGAGCCTGAAGACGTTACTATTTTTGTAGTATTTAATTCAGGAGAAAAGCGAGAAAAATGCAAGCCAAAAGGTGTCATTGAAGCGGCCACCGGAGTCCTGTGCGTTTGTTTGTCGTGAAAACGTTTAATACTGAAAGAACATGTGGAAGACAAGGTACGAAGTGTGCAACATACTAACCCGGTCTCAGACAGTGACCTGCACACCGCGGACGTTACGATTAAATGCGAATGTCGACCTGTTGTCTTGTACCGATAATGAAACATCATACGAACTGACACGATACTCGTCGGTGACGATTCTGTTCGATGAGACGTGTTGCAGTGATGATGGGCACAGCTACCACATGGTCTGTGTTGATAGACCGCTCACCACCGAACAGCACGGTTAGTTATACAGTCAATCGGACAGCACTGAACACTGGCGATTGCCAGATGCAGCCACTCGCTCGGTATCTGATTGGAATGGCTGAATCAGCAGCAGTCGCTTGTGGTGGCGATGAAAGTTGATACAAATGGCTGCGCCATGTTCCATGGTACGCAGTTAAATGAATCTCGAATCATTTCGGGGCCTTCATCGTGTCTCTGTCGGTCTGTCCGTTTTGTAGTGACATGACCGAAAGCCGACAATAAAGACTGCATCCTCGCTGTGCAGACAGGGCAGTGGATGCGGACAAGGCAGCATATTACGACAGGAGGCTAAGCACCATTCTACGATAGTCACTGTATAGAGAGGACATGGGTAATACGTGCATTTCAGACATGATCACCGCTTCCGACCAACGACCCGGTCGATCAAGTGCCCCCCGTTGCGGCATGGTTACGTGCACAGCGTTGTGTCGTCACGTGCTGTTTGGTGATCAGCCAATGACGTCATCAATCGATAATCGATTGGCCCGACGACTGGATGGCATGCGATTGGAGTGCGCCAACCAGATTGTGGAGCTGCTCGCACGACCACAGCACACGCAGGCAGAGTTGACCGTACGTTTGCTTGGAACCGTTGGGCACACCTTGTTCGAATCCCACAACTCAGACAGGCTTGATCGGAAATATATTTCAACCAAAGCTGGACGAACCCTTGTATAATATCAATCTGAACAGCAAGTGCGTCGTGTCCGCTAAGTTGTGCCGACGATCACAGCAACGGTGCCACGTGCTTGATTGCCATATTTTTTACTGTTTGATTCAGTCATCTTTCATGTTCCAGTAGTGGATTTGAAAATTATTCTTGATCATCTCATTCAGCGCATCTTGCTCACCAGCTATCAGTCAATGCTGAATCACTACAAAGACAAACGAAGACGAAAGTCCGGCTCTAATGTTGCACAGGAGTATGAAGAGACCAGTGAAATTCGGCTGGCCATGGAGGTTGTTTGCTTCAATCTTTGTTGTTAATCTTGAAAAAGATGGAAATATTATTCATTGATTTTTTTATTGTTGATGCTTGGTACATAATAGCACCAATTTAATTTCCAGGCATTTTTGTACGAGAAAACGTGTACGCTGGCAATGACCGTTCTACATGGATTGCTCGCGGAGAACGAGCAGAGCTTAAATGTGCTCAGAGCCAAATATGCATTTCATCTGACGTCGCACGACATGCGTCTGCATGGAAGGCTGAGGTTCGTGATGGTGACCTTGGCTGTATTGCCGTTCTGGGGCCTATGTTTTGTTTCGGCCGTAACGTCAGTCAATTTTCACTTCCTAAAATTTTTGGACTCATGTTCCATTTGTTTCCAGTGAGAATCTACGTGACGCACTCTCGTGCGTGAACGCACTGTTGTCACAGCGAAGTGTGTATGACCGACTGATCTGTCTGCGTCAAGCGCTGAATGCACTGACCGCTGCTGATAGATCAAGGATGGAACACAAACCCGCCGGTACTGGTTTGCATTCAAACTTTAGTGAACGTCGAAGTCACATGTTTGTTGGTGATCCGAAGTGCAAACATCACATTCAGATTCCATCACCTCTGACGATCTGCTGCCGGCGCTGAGCTGTCTGATTTTCACGTCCAATGTCCATGACTGGTTCGTTTCACCCCATCCTGCTAAATAGGTTTGCCCTGACCTAGTCGGAACAATTATTTGACTTTCGTGCGCTGTTAAGAATTGGATAGTGACTGCTGATTGTAAACGCATGGAACAGTTATTATGAACGGGGTAGTTTGTGCGTTACTCAAGTAACAAATTAAATATTTGCGCAATGCACCTATGGTGCTTGATATTGCACTGCAGGTACAGCAATCTTGAGCTGATGCGTTCAATGCACTTTGCCAAAAGCAGTGGCGACGACGTTGAGTTCTGTCTGGCGTCGTTCGAAGCCGGTGTGGCCCTGATCGCTGATAGAACATTTGATGATGTCCTGGTCTCGGTCCGGCAACGCTGGAGAGCGCACCCTGATGATCAGGTTGACAAGTCATGGGATGTGAAATACAGTCTAGCTTTTGTAATAATTTATTGAGAAAGTACCGTCTCTTTATAGTCAAATAATTTCCGAACACTGTTGTATGCGCCGTGTAAAGTGGTAATGTGGAGATGAACAGCCATTTGAGGACCTGTGCATTATTCCATCTTCATTCTGATCCCCAATTCAAGTTTCGTTTTGCAGCCAGTCAACGAAGCACTGTCGTTGTGTGACGCGGACAGCGTGCGGGATTATTTGGTTGACCTAATCTATCAAGGCGACGATGTTTTAATCGCCGAATTATTCCAGCAACAGAATGCCGAATGCATGCTCATGCCACCACCACCGGTTTTGAATGGAGAGAAAAGGTACGTTTGGAGTTTGGGTTGTACAGCGTATTGATGTTTTTGTGGCGAGTGAACATTTCCACAGTACGATATTTTTGTCCCCAATCAGCCGATAGGTTCATTTAATCATTGTTATTTATCCTACATATCAAAGACTTTCGATGGTTATCGAAAACCGCATGCCTTGAAAAGGTTCTGCGACATAAGCACATTTCTGCGACATTCCTGTGATTTCAATTCACGTTAGATTTTCATGTTTTTCTAACAGGATTTGCCACATTGGCTGCGGGCGTTTGCATTGACCTGGCACTGGAGGTGCAAAAACTCAAATAAATAAATGAAATAAATTCCAAATCAAACAACCATCACAACCGTTTCAGTAATACTCAAGCCCAAACTTCGTCCTGTCACCCGCTGTGCACATGTGCCGTGTGCACGGAACGTCGGGGCTACAGTATGCAGTCGGATGCCGTGCAAATGCTGCATGTCAACTCGCCGTTATCACGCCACGGACGGACAGGTCAATAAACTGCAACAGCCATGAAATCGCAGAATTAGCGTTATTGGAAAAAAAGATATTTCAACGCAATTCGGAGTCGTTCCTGAAAACAACAACATTTTTCGGCCAGTTTTGGGCAAAAATTCACTGGAAAAAGTTATTTCTACCTATAACTATGCCCGTTTGTTTTCAGCCCTTCATCTGGCAGCACTGCTTGCAAAGACAATGGTGTTAAACGTGCTGGCCAAATTCGGCGCGAGTCTTGACCAAGCAGACTCTGATGGCAACACGGCATTGCATCTCGCATGTCTCAATGGCTCACAGAGTGCTGTTGTGCGTTTACTCTTGTTCTTGTTGCAGTGACTTTGTTCGACAAGCCTGAGGAATCAGCATCACCAACTGCAGATAAGACGGAGGCAAACTGCTGGAGATTATATGCTGAATTGTTGATAAAAGAATCACTAATTGTTGCTAAAGAGCGTACCGTATTGTCGATTGATTTCTTTTCAGCTCCTGCTCCTACATCTCGGGGCTAATGCAATGGTGGTCAACCATTATGAAGACACTCCGTTGCATACTGCGACAAGATTTGGCCAAATCGACGTGAGAATTTGTATGATTTTTTGTTTCTTTCTGTTTCTTTTTTTGATTTTATTTATTTCCAATTCCAGTGCGTGAAAGCGCTATTGTATTTCGATCAACAAGTCGGTCCGAACACGATCCACATTGATGCCGCCAATGCAGCTGGTGACACGGCACTGCACTGCGCTGTGCAACGGCATTATGGTGGGTACAGGCATGTTGATATTGGTCGCACAATGACTTTATAAGAATTGGTCAATTTTTTCCTGAATCGTGAAGCAGGAAAATGAAGGGGCAGTGACGTTGCGTTGCGCGATCAGACACAAAGAATGCAGTCACCAAAGTGTTTCAGATCCGCAGCAACGTGTGTACTCTGCTAGATTATTTCCAGTTGAAAATGTTTTGTGAGAATCACAAATAGCACAGTGGTTAAGAGTGACTGAACATGAAAATCAGGATTGATTTGACGAATTCTTATATGGTCATTGTGCGACCAATAGTAACATGGGCAAGAGTGAAGGGCCTGAGATTTTTGGTCACTTTGAGGAACATTGCATATACGAGCATCGGAAATCCGGTAGACAGAACATAAAGAGCAAGTTTGGTTTCCAAGAGTCTGTCAGCAAGCACATAGTGGGCTTTACTATAAGCTGGTAGCATGTGGGTGTCGAATATTTTCTGAGAATCAACTGAGCTATTGGCTATGTGTATTATAAGACTAATCCCTGCTTGTACTGTACAAACAATGTCAATATTGTGAATTCGTAACGCAGGCGACATTGTGAACGTATTACTGGAACGCCGACCGTCGCTTGATGTAAGGAACAGACATGGTCAGACCGTGTGGGACATTTGTGAGAACATGCGCATTCGCAAGGCCCTGTGTCAATATTATAAACAGGCGAACGATAATGTGGGTACACTCATATTAATTTACTTTTTACGAGATGTGGAACGCAATAAAACTTGAATTGTAGTAGTTTTTACTTTTTCAATTCAGGGAATTTGAATTTCGGATATTCAAGTAATTCACAGTCAGCAAGTTTACGAAGTTTCTTTGGTGGCAATCAGAACTAGCAAGCCCTCTTGTGATCTGTCAATAAAGCCAAATGTGTTGTAAATCAACCATAATCAACCGTTTTGCTTGAAGAAAGTGCCTATCAAAGCGCATACCCTGCCACGATTTGGCCGCAGTGGGTCACAAGGAGCGCCAGCAACACCCTCGCAACGGCGACCGACCAGTAATTATTCGGGTGACACGGCGGAGGAATATTTCGATGCCCGTTCGTGTACATCGAATGAGGTTTGTTGTTTCTGACGCTTACTTACACAGCATTGTGGTCGCAGTTTTCCACAGTGACTAAGTTGCCACGATGTTATGGCGCTTGGTCAATCGCTGTCTCCCGAATCGCCACTCCATCCGGTGTGATTCTTCATGGTGACTGGGGATGCCATGATCAAGTCATCACTATAAAGAGGGTGTGGGCTGTTGTTGTGCAGCTCAAATTCTTGAAAAAATAGTCTGGAATTCTTGAAAAAATAGTTTGGTAAGCTTGATATCACCCAGGCGAATCGAGTCGAACAAACCATGCTGCTGACGACGGTGGTGGACGAGCAAGAGTTGAATATGCGACAATTAGAACGGGTAGATCGATTGATAAATGCGATTCGGGATAATGATATCCCATTGGTTAGCTGGGCGGGCGACGGCACAATTGCGTTGGGTATATTTGCCAGTCTAGAGACCAGTAGATTCAGGTGCTTGTTTGTCATAGTTTGTTGTGCAACGAAAGAACACTTGGCATTATAATATCAATACGCCATTGAAATTGAGAAATATTTCACCAACTATGTAAACTGCCCGTATACAAACAAGAGAACAGTATGGATTTTTTCAACGTCTCGATAAATATTTTTCACGATTAAAAGAATGTCATCAAAATGAATATGCACTGTGCTGGTGGTTTCCCAGTAAACAAGACAGGCAAGTACTGTCATCATAATATTGCAGCTGATTCACCACGTTGGCGAGTCATCGTTGTGTTCCCCCGACCGCGTACTATGTCATCCGTTGTGTCAATGTGAGCAGTGCTTGGCGCAAATACAAGTGGGTCTTTGCCATTTATTGATGGATTGATGGTCGTGTGCTGTGTTGATCGGATGTGGGACGTGTTGCATTGGCCATATCTGGTGATTTGTTGACAGCGCTGATATTGATTGGCGCACAAGATGTTGCATTACCGTACGGGAACACCCGTTATTCCGCTGAGCGAAATCAGAACTGCGGGTGAAGCGTCAAGTAGACTTTCAGTCAAAAGGAAATGTGACCAACCCAGATCCTATCACCAAGCATGACTTTGATACCATCACCCGCATATATCCTTGTTTGTTTACAATCTAATCCACATTTTTAATAATTACAGGAGGCTGAAATCCAGTCGGATCTTGCTAGTCCGGGCTCGAATGGTTTAACAGTGGTGATGTACGCAGCACAACACGGTAGGGCACAGGCACTGCGATTGCTGATGGCACGGGGCGCGGATGTGAATGCTGTGAATACCAAACACAGACAGACAGCGTTGCAGTTGGCTCTCTCTGCCGGCAAGACAAAGGTGAACAACTCGCTAATGTCTCACACCTGTTTGTAGACGCCCATAAAAAAGCAAAACTCGCTGATTAGCCACGTTTGTTTTCTGATGCATATAGTCAGTCAACTACTCAGCACTCGTATTGATGTATGGAGTGAATACCAAACCGAGTGATCGTAACCGAGTCCCAATTTTGTCGCCATAGCGAGGGTCGAATGTTATTGTTCATCTCACCATGGACATGACAGACTCTGATATGGCGCTTGGTCCAATCTGCTATTGATACCTATTCCAAGGCTGACTTAGCTGAGGCTCCAAATATACCCTACCTTCCGTGTGTACTTTTCGTCGAAGAGCCTGTCTCACTGTTTACATCCATGACTTTTCAGACAGTCGACCTTCTATTGGATTGGCCAACGATTGATGTGAATGTACAAGATGTGCACGGCAATACCGCACTGCACACGGCTGTGCTGCACAATGCTGGTGTCGAGCTGGTGGAGAAATTGTTAAAGGTCTGGAGAGAAATAAAAATATTTCAGTTTGTTTTCGACATTACGTCACGGTCCACATCTTTTATATTGGTGTGGTCTGCCTTCCCACCTTGTGGAGAAACGTTTTTTATGGTGACTTTGACAGTTCGGTTCTCAGTTTGCTGTTGTGATCAATGTCGCCTTCCTTCAGATAGTGGCCCGATCGGTAATTATCAGTATTTGTCAAACAACTAGAAGCGGGCTCGGTGCAAAACTACCCCTTTTATACAGTACATGTGTGCACGTTTAGGCGATTATCAAAAATGTCGACGGCAACAACCGTTTGATTTCGATTCCAGCGCCCCGCTGACGTCACCACGGTCACGAACAACGATGGCGACTCAGCACTTCACTTGGCTGTATCCACTGACAACACGGAACTCGTCCGCTTGTTACTGCATCTGCCAGGATCAGAACAAGGTTTAGGATTACTAAATGGAAATGGCCGGAAGCCATTGGATCTGGCAAAGGTCAGAACATCACCAGTGGTTGATTGCTTGTGAATTTATGGTCCCTCTTTATCGTGAACGGAGTTGTTGTACCTAACTACTGGCTTGTTTTTTGCTTTGTCAGTACTTCTCGTAGAGAGTGGAGATGACGGATCCCATTACCGTAAAGAGGGTGGATCGCAAT
Organism: Rhynchonema sp. JSB1_4; assembly: GCA_030248065.1. NCBI lineage: Eukaryota > Metazoa > Nematoda > Chromadorea > Monhysterida > Xyalidae > Rhynchonema > Rhynchonema sp. JSB1_4. The sequence goes on from JASAMV010000928.1 coordinate 56,846, forward strand.
GATGTATAGCTGGGACAGGGGAGTATGGGGTAGTCCCCCAAACCTGTGTCAGCTATCTATTTATGTCTACTGAAAAAAATTTGTACCCCAAACCCAGCTATCCATGCCTACCATGTCCGAACCTGTACCAGAGAGTGTTGATTTTAGTTCCGAAATGGCCATTTATGGTCCAAGATGGTCAAGTTTTCTGATATTTCTAATGTTCAGAAATTTATCCATTTTTAGGCCTGTGACCGCCCGGACCAACTGGTGGATTCTAACTATGTTTTACGTTTGGATTACTTTTGATGTTCTTTCTTTACAGACTGTCGACATGCGAGAAGTGTTGCAGAAATGTGCTGAATTTGAATCCAAATGAAGCAAGAGTTATTTCCAATATTTAGCTTTTTTTGTGTATTTTTTTCACGTTTGATTTCAGATATTCTTGGTTTGTTTGATGATACCGTGCTGTGCATATTTGTTGCCTTACAATACTCAGTTTTTTCGCCAGTTCGACCAATATTTATGCAAATTCTCAATCAGGATGATATTTTACTTAGTATATCTACTATTAATACCTACTATTAATATCTACTACTAATGCCTACCTTTCCAGTACTGTTTGTTCACCTAATTTATTGATCTTGCTTGACAATCACGGTTGTGTGTTATCATGGTGCCATCATACCGTTTCAATTCAGGTATTTTTGGTGCTCAAATCGTCGCTGTCGCGCCACAAGTGGCTATGTGCCCAAATTTGAGAAATAGAGATATTGTATATGCACAAGGTGAAAGTGTCTATGTCACCTTCGCTTGTGTTACAAGTGACTATGTCAGACCAAAAGTGTCTATGTCACATAGACACCAGTCAATAAGTGTCTATGTCACACAATTCATCACATCGGTGACATAGACACTTTTCACCCAATCAAAATTGGGTTGACATAGGTACTTGTCGCTCGATGTTTCAGCATAAATTCTGCATTCTCATTCTGATTGTTGCGAAATTTATTGCATTTTGTTTCGCACTAATTGCGGCTGTCAGTTACGGAATATGTTGTGCATAAAAGTTTCCCATAAGACGTGGTTTTTTTAGATTCATTGTTATTTCAAGTGACTGTTGCTTAACAGCCAAACTACTTGTTCTGTTGTTGTTATTGTTGTCAAACTATTAAAAAAATTGGTTCAGATCAGGTTCCGGGAAACGGCAAAATGTCTAAAATACCTGTTTTTTGGTTCAAAAATGAAAATGAACCGGATGATGGGTACACCCGACCATCAATGGTTCTGCTCAAAAGAGTTTACAATGCGGACGGCAAGACCCAGAAACCCAAATATGACGCCGGGGAGATGGTGAAAGTGGCTTGGGGGAATCGGAAGTATTGGGCGAAAGTAGGAGGAGAGAAGTGAGTGTTTTTTTTTCAGTTTTCTGTGTTGTTGCTTGCACTTCTGTCCGTGCGCCTGTCCATCAGTGTCACTTCTGTCTGATTAAGTTTTTCACCGTGGTTGCAAGCGGACTGAACTCTGTTTTTTCGCACTTGTCCAAAAATTTCTCAGGGCCAGTAGCGCGACGACCGCCCAGGTAAGGGCCGATGTCGAGCAGCAGAGACCAGCTGCTAAACGGCAGCGTGCCAGTAGTTCGGACGACTCGGACCAGTCGGATTTGCAACCAAAATCAAGCGAAAGCAGCTCGTCTGACGAGACGTCAGAGGGACCGGAACCAGAAATCGACAGAGGTCCAAAAAAACGTTTCAAACTTTGCACGTTGTGTTTATTGCGTTGTCCCCGTCCATTTGCCTTCTAAGTTTCACGTTTTTTTTTTTAATTCTGGGCGTTTCAATTAGAATAAATCATCAAACGGGATCACTGAGAATATCACAGTATCACCGAACGACTAACAAATCTGGGCTAGGCAAAATAAAGCAAATAATATCACTGAATTTCACTTAGCGCCAGATCGAGTCGACCCCAGTAGATCTTGGTCCTTTGGGCGATCTCTTATGTTCGATCTGTGAGCTCCCGTCACTCCACTCCAAGTTGCCTCGAAGCTTCAAAGTTCTGGGCGACCAAGGTTGCTCGAGAGGCCAACACGGCTGTGTTCAGCTGGACTGTTTACATCTTGCCATGGTGCTGTTGTAGTCTTTTGGTCCGGCTGTAGAAAGGGCGAACATCCACTGCCATTCACGAATTGTTCGCAATCAATTTATTCTTTTGTTGTCGTGGAATCTTTGTGGGTTAGTGATGTTCTGGGTAGAATCAGCAGACGAGTTCGGTTGGGGTTACTGTAACTAGTAGTTGGGATGGGAAGGAACGTGATGAATGTTTGGATTTGAGTGATCAAGAAGGGAAAATTCGTCGTCGGTAAAAAAGTCCTACCCGACCCGTGTAAAAACCTAAGTTTCACGTCAACTTCATTATAGGAATTCAATTATTACGAGTAACCAGTGTTGCCCTTAAAATTTTTTGGGAATACCAGGGTACCCCTGAAATTTTTTTCACTCAACTACAGGCACCAGGAAACGCCAGAAGAGGCCTCGGAAACGAGACGAGCGTCGGCAGAAGTTCCAAACAGGACAGGCACATGAAACCGCAAGTGGTCAACAAAGGGCAGCGCGCACTCCGACTTCTGCGCCGTGCCAAACTACTCAACACTCAGGAAACCACTCACACATGAAATGTCACGAAATCACCGAAGAGCGTCAGAGACAAATTTGTGACGAGTTTTGGCAACTCGGTGCGTTTGTAGCAGTGACAATTTTTAGTTTGTTTTCGTTCGGTCTGCAATAGACTTTATTACATTAGATGCAATAGAATTACAATGGCTACTACAATGTTGTAAAATCTACTACAGGATCCACCGCGCTGCGCCGCGCATTCGTGCGCGAAAACACGCTGCAACGCGATTCCCTCACTCAAAAGCGCAAAAGTGTAGCCCGCGACTACAAGCTGCGACCGAGCGCCGATTCTCAGAATACTGTCGATGTGTGTTTGCGAATGTTGGCCAGAACCCTAGCCATGTCAGAGAGCGGGATCAAGAAAATGTTGAAACAAGCCCCGAAACTACCAGCCAAGAAGAAAACGCACAACAAATTGTCAGAAGAAATGTTACACGCAATCGACGAACACATCAAATCCTTCCCAGTGGTGGAGTCTCACTTCTGCCGTTCGCAAACAAAACGCCGCTACCTCGAACCGACCCTGAGCATCAACAAGCTGCACGAGGACTTTGTACGCAGGCGCAAGGAGCTAAATTTGCCGGGGGTGGGGCGTACTGCGTACGGAAAGCGATTCTGCTCACATCACAATCTCGGCTTTCACAATCCGAAAAAAGATACATAACAAATTATGTTTTACCGTTTTAGTGATTTCTTTCTATTGTTATGCAGTTGTGTAGTGAATTGTATCCAACAGTATCGTCACGTCGTGTGCGAGAGTAAATGTAAAAAACATTGCTGATTTGAGTGAAATCTGCTTATCCTCCATCAAATATCACACACAACTTTAGTGAGTGACTGGTGAATCCACCTGTTTTCTCACATCTTTTTGCTGATCCACGTGCAATATGAAAATGTAGCATTATCCAAATTTTCTGTGTGGATGTTTTCGGTATGTACGTATACGCGGATATCGGGATTATCCGAGTATGGACGAGAGCCTATTTTGGAGGACCACACACGGAACGTTTCACGACAAAAATCTATTATGCGTCGCAAAACTGCAGTCCCAGCGTCGCTCAATATGTCTTATATGTATGCTTGTGTCACAACCGCAGCAAAAAAACCGAAAATTGAACCGCTTACGACGTCCCGCGCATGGGAGCTCTCCGAGATTGCGCTGTTTAGAGGGCAAACATCGAATCCTGTGCTGTTTTTTCGTGTGAGCAGATTTCTGAAAGACATTCCGAGAAATACAAAAGTATATCCATGGTACCCTACGTACTCGTACTTGAACGCACCCATCCGACATCCAGTTTTGGATTAGTCGTATTGTGGTGCATGTCCATGTCGTGTTATTTGTGACGCACATGCCGTTTTTCGGCCTTGCTTACGTCAGCGAGCAGTTGGACACGTGAGTCATGCCTGGGTTCCATTCCAAACTGCGAGTGGGCTTTTGTGAAATCTTCGGACCTAAATACTCGGCTTTGCACACAATGCAGAAAAAGCGGAAGCTTTTTCAGAACAAAGAAACCGCGGCAACCATCTTCGACGTCAATATATAAAAGAAGGCACTGAAGTCGACTATCGTCATTTGTTCAAAATTGACTGGAAAAGTGCCTAAAAGCCGTTTGTTTGCTCAATTTTCACATACCCACACCCGACTGCACTTTGGCCACGATTATCCCACCGAGAGCAATATATTTTGCACCACCTGACTCTTTCTCACCGCTCAGAAATGCGATTTCTGCTGCCTGCTGCTCTTTTCCGCTGCTGGCCTGGCACAGTTACTATAAATTACACACTCTTTCGAAATCTGGCCGGTGTCAATGTTCGTGATCGGATAGGATCTGGGGCGTTGGTCTATTTTTTGTATTGAGAAGTTTTGCAACTAACTTTGACCAGCGTAAAAGTTGCAGCAAGACCAACTGTATAATGAACAACATTTACGCCGGGCGGGTCGAAATTAGTATAGCATCGGTAATTTTTCCGAATTCAAAAAAGCGCGTGACCATGATGGCAGATTACAATCCGATCATCAAGGTTCATACCGTGACTGCTCTTTTCTCAAATCAGTACGCATTGACGCCGCTTATTATGTACCGGCATTTATTAGGCGTATATGTATATACTGTACATATGTGCTGCAAAAAAAGGACCGGAACCGCCAACTAGCTCTCCGAAAATGGCTCTGTGGTATTTTTCTTCCTGACTCACGAGCACATGTGATCTGTCATGCTCATGATGGTAATCTTGTGGTGCAGCGCATACCACGTGCCTACTGGCCCATCCATGTCCAAATTAACAGCGCTGGGAAAAGAGCACGTATATGATTCGCTGGCTTGGGACTCGTTTTTGGTGTCACATGATAACGATCTGATGATGTACTGGTGCACCGCCCCACTCGGAGAATAAGACGCAAGATGTCAAACACACCGTGCTGCTGTCAGACGCTAAAAGAGCATCAAATGACAAAAAAAGCAAACGTTTTTCGCCGCTGTTTTTTCTGTCCCCTTTTATGTGTTTTTCCTTCCTTTTAGTATCCCATCTGCGCGTTAGAATCCCATTTTCAGTAGCTAAGCTACTGTGCCATATTGGCACGCATCTTGACATTTCCTAACGTGATCGTCGTTTTTTTGGCCAGTTTCACGTTCAAAAATACTGACTCGGCCATGCCTTGACCATGTGCGTCTCTTGGTTGGAGGCCAAGCCAGTATGGCAATGGCTGGATTCATACGTACAGATCGAAATTGCTTGTTTACTTTCGCGTATTTGCCGGCCTAGCTCATTGATGCACATGTCGCGGGGAATATTCTTTTTCGAGGAAATTTTAAGACTTGGTGATAGTGTGGATTTCGGGAAAGCGTTGTGCCGACCTTTTCATTTCATCCATATCGCACTTCATATGCGCACTGTATGTGTGCGTTTTTTCTCACCTCTATCAATTTGTTCTCAACAGTTTACCCTGACTGACTGACAGCTAGTGACGTCGCTGGCGTTTTTTGACCAATTTCATGTTCGGGAAAAATCGAAAAGGGACGTCAATTCACCGTGCGTTTGAAGCGCCTCTTGGGAGCAATCTGCCAAATCAAAGGGATTTTATGGCAAAGCTTTTTCGGGTCCGTGCAAAATCTAAATAGCCTGTTTACTTCCGGCATTGACCGTTTCAGCTCATTACATATACGACACGAGAACATTTCAAGTTTTGCTGATACTGCAATCTACATTTTCTGGCAGTGACATGATCTGGACACGGCATTTTCTGTAACTATGAGAGTATCCAATATATGGAGTGCTTATGACAACCGGAATATGGGGACTAAATTGTCTGTCACCAAGATTTCACTGGCGCATAACCACGAAGGAGGTGCACAGTTGTGCGAATTTCAAGTTCCATGATGTCGAACGTCAGAACTCATATCAGCCCGATCATGGGTGCTCTTCTTTCATTCCGACTCATGTCAAGTTGCTTTCAATAGTTTGCCCAGCTACTGTAAATTCTTGACTGATATTTCATGACGTCGTCATGGTCGTCATCTTTTTACCAACTTTAAGTTCTAGAAAAAATAGATTAACCATGCGTGCTCCATATACTTCACCATGTTTGGGTCATCCTTGTTCGCCCTCGGGAACAGAAACTGTCTATCTGCCTACCGAACCAACACGGATGTCAGCCTTGAGCCAACTTTTTTCTGGTCGGTGCATGCGAATTCGGAAAGTTGTTTGCGTTTGGTCATGACGAGCAAATTTCGGGCTTGGTTTGCGTTCGTGCGTCTATTTTGCACGTACATACTCCCAGGTGTATAATTTGAGTATATTGTAGGTTACATGTTATTTACATGATGTCCATTTATACTTTGAGGATATCGGATTACGTCATTACAGTACCTCGTATGTACTGGTACACCTGGGTACATATCTAGGTTTTGAATCGAAAGAAATTTGCCTCAGTCACCGATTTCACTGATGTTGGTGACTCCTATGCCCTGGCTACGAAAATCCTGATCATGGTGAGAATTGACTAAGGCAAGAATACGGTGGCCCAATGAATATGTTGTTCCAGCGCGCACGCCACGAATCTCGATTCATTTTTATTTTTGTATATATACGCCAATCAACTCAAATGCTGCTTATGCTCCTGTCGCTTTGTGTTACGTCATCCACGTTGTTTGATCATGCGAAAAAGTTTCGAATGTCACATGACCAGCAGAAACGGAGAGGAATTTGATTAGCCCAGGCACTATACGTGACTTTGCCTTCTCATGTTTATTCAATCAGTCAATTAGCACTTCAGGGGGGAAAGCCTGTTCTTTCTTTCTGCTACCATTGGGAATGGAACCAAAATCAATTTTTGTCTGTACTCGGTGGTTCCATTCCAATAATGTACGATAGCAATCTTGAACCCTCGCATGGAGCCCATCGAACAATTTATTCTTTCCACGAAATTGTGTATTTGAAACCAAGAGCAAAAAACCTTTGCTTAATTTCATTGTGGACTACGATATGTGTGGCGTGTACTGCCATGCCCGTATTTTTCAAGGCGAAACTTCTGCCGATAAAATAGGTACTACCGATGTAGAATCGTGGTATAAAAAATATAAATATGCTAGTCTTAGCGTCTATCCACTCCAGACCAAAAATTGTGTATGTATCAATAGGTAAAAGCACAAGGCACGCGCAAAAGAGGAAAGTAGAATGAATGTGGCTTCATATGTCATTTTGTGTCTACGACAGTTTTTGCTGCTCAAAAGACAAAGCGGTCCTTCCTTCTGCTTGCGCCCGTACAGTGTTCCCTCTTTATAATGACACGATGGGAGCCAGGTATGCTTTTGGTCACAACAAAGTAAATCACTAAAAAGCAGAGGCTTTAACGTGACCACAGGCAGATTACGTGCAACCAAACAACCGGCGGATCGACTGTGGGGTGGTGGACCGTACACGTCAAAACGTGTGTCCAGCATTATTCTTGAGAAACGCATTGCCGCCTTCATTGGATCGCAGTTCGTTAAGTCTACCCCGTATTTTTTCAGCACGCCAAAACAAGCACAACTGAATATTTGTTGCGTTGAGTCAGCTTTTGCGCGCACCCCCTCATTTTCGCCACTTTAGTGCGCGCTACAACGAATTCTCACAATGAGAGTGAGTGAAAATTCGGCCTGCAGCACTGGTCAACGTCGCGCGGTATACTGCTGCATACAGTATGAACCAGCAGACATTTCCTTTGCCGTGGCATCAGGGGCATAGCTCGGGGTGAGCACCTGAAGCACTGCTCCGAGTAACTTCAAATTACCTGGAGCAGGGCTCCAGCTTTTTGTTGCCATCGAGCTGCGTCTCAAGTGCGCACCAGTCCACTCAACGAGGCCTTGTCTCATCACAGGGTTATTCGAACAGATTTTTACGGTGCAATCAAATGAGATCCTGGTTTGATGTTTGTGTGTTTTCTTCAGCTGTTTTTTAAATTCTGCAGCCCATCATGTGACTTCCGAAGTTTACGGACTGTTCCTGCTTCGACGTGCTTATATCGTTAAAACTAGGGTTGTTTTGCTGCAAATCACCCGGTTAAAATGCTTTCTTAACAAAAGCATAAAGCCGAGTAAGCTATATTGTCATGTATACATATATGTATCTAACAACGTAACGTATTTTTCTTCTGCGTGATGGGGCCAACAAAATTCTTGCGCCCCGCCCAACTGAGCACGAGACCTGCGTTAGTCACTGGTCGTGTTTTTTTGAATTCTATGACATCAACAACTGAAGGAACGCCCGTCCACAAACACTTAGGCACAACGTAGCTAGACACCTTTCTGCAATCTGAAAATTTGTCAATTCGCTAGATGCGTGGTTTGCCGGGGCGCAAATCTCCCGCGAGAAAATACCGGATTTTTGTTAGCTATAGCTCTTCACTTGATTACATTAGAGTATGGTGTGCTTCACTTGTAGACTATATCTCAGGGCGCTTTGTTACTTCTGCTTCATATCTGACACGCACACTGCCTTGGGATTACTTTGTTGTTCTGACATGCGGTTTCCACAAGGCAAGACATCATTTGGACCATTTACTTCATTCTTTTTCGTGCAGTGCATTTTCGCGGCGAGTGAAAATTTAATAATACCCCAGCCCGAAGCCAAACCCTGAGCAAAAATGGTGGCGAAATACCTACATTACGTGTAAGTTTCAGTTCGGATTTAGTTCTTCGTTTCGCTGCTGAGAAGCTGATATGAAGCTAACCAATATCCAGAATAAAATCTCGAGTTTCTGCTACCGTATGCTGCATATAACGAATTTCCGCTTTGACTTGCATATCTTACAATAATTTGACGTCATTAAAGCTTTATACAACATCGATTTGGTCTCCAATTACTAATCATAAATTTTATGCATTTGGCACGCGCGTGGGCGGAGGACTTACACAAATGAAACACCGCGTGGTTGATGACCAATTGAAAGTTTTAGATGAGGTTTGCAGCAGACTCGAATACCGAAAACAGAAACCGCTCGCTGGTCAAACCTGTCACGATGCCTTGTACACTACATCACAAATCAAGGTGTTGCACATATTATACAGTCCACCCTGTTTGTGGTGGGCCCAACCGACAGTTTGGTTGGTATCCAAGTCAACGCTCTTCGTTTTACGCGTTGTGACAAAAATCCAGTGTTCCGCCAACCCTTTCACTGCAAAGTGGGTAGACCGTACCGTTCAAAGTATTGAACGACAAGCCATATACAGAAGAACTTAGTACCGGGCATTATTTGCAGTAGTTTGTCGCAATCTGTTGCCTTCGTGAATCAGATCCACTTTGGCTCGTAGTTGCTAAGCAGGGTGCAGTAGTGCGCACGGGAATCCTGTTTTTATATAGGGAATCCAACAAATACTGTAAGTCATGCTTTGTAGCATCGACATAAAGTTTGCATGTTTGTACATGGCAGACGGCCTGGTCGTAAAAAGCATCTCTTTATGTGCACGCGGAGCTCAAACGACCGCTATCAAATGTGAGTATTATGCATTTGAATACCAGTGGCTTTGGTTGCAATTGCAATTGTGTACCTTTGCACCCAAATCTGAGGTTTTACCGAGGGATACGTACATCTGTTCTGCATATGGTGCATCCAAGTTTGACGTCATCAGAATATACGAACGCTATAGTTCAGATGAGATTGGTAATAATCCGTATTTGTTACATACTAACGGTATCGGTATTGTGCCGGTCAAGCAATGCTGTCAAGCAGTATTTATGGGTCGAGTGATATTTCCCACACCTTGAATGTCGAGATGCCTGCTGTTCGTCTTTAATCCATATGGTTATACTCGATAAAACATTGCTGGTGTCGACTTCCTCAGACCAGCTTGGTGATTGGATCAGATCTGCCTTGGTCACGCAAACTATTGGCGAACTACTATAACTGATGCCACTTTTTCGATCTAGGTTAGGCACATAGATAGGTATGTTCTTGACACCCGACGCTTGACAGACAACCCAAACCCATCATACCTTATTGGTGCATAATGGTAACACAACACCAGCAATCCCGCAACCATAGCCTATAGACAGATGTGCACCAAGCACAACGCATATACTACAACATACAAGCACAAGGCAGTGAAAGACGAAGTTTACATTCCACTGCCCAAGTGTATCCAAGATGTTCCGCCCGGAGCGCCAGTGCCACGTGCCGTTCACTGCAGAGATGGATAGTATAGTACATATTGGGTATAGCGTCATCATTTTGGCTCTTTGCAACTGGCAAACACACCAGACACCAGTGGGATCCAGTTTATTTGAAAGAACAATCACCATTAGCCCACCCTCCATTGTTTGAGCAGTTAGTGTGCGGCTAATGTGCTACCGCTCTATACTTGTACATGTATTTGTCCATTTTGCCCGCCGCATAAGGTGCATCTCCACTGAAGATAATGTCGAAATTGCCCATTTAGAAATTCGCATTTCGCTACGTGCACTTTAATCGGCTTTCAATCAAGAGCTAGTCAATACAAAGGCTGAAGTTTCGCCCAAATGTGCGTAACATTTACATCGCCAGCAGCGTGCGCTTTTTCTGGTGTCTAGGATACATTAGTGCCATGAGTAGAAGCATCGAAAGTTCTTCAATACCTAGGTATCAGCTGCATCAACCACCTTTTGCCGTATTCAGAGGTTTTCACTTTACTTTAACACGTGTGAGCCGGCTTGTTGGCTGCGTCACCCGTTATGCTCACACACGTGGAACTAATATTCTTATGTGGTGTGCTATTAGCGCCCCGACGCGATCAATTTACGTCAATGACTAGTCTCTGCTTGGTTCACTTTGCTTTCATTTGTGTATATTTCTTTTATTTGATCTCAGAGCCGAGTCTGAAATCTGATTTTGAGCACAAGTCTGTGTCCATCGAATAAGATCAAATGAACAGGTTAACGGAACTACAGCTGTACATGTACGTGTTTTGCTTCGCGGTTGTTTTGCTTTCTTGGGCTTACCGGCCAGCAGTGTTCGAACGGGATTCATTTTTAATCCCGGGATCGGGATCGGGATTGTGATCAAGAAAGTGTCGGGATCGGGATCGGGATCGGGATCCCGGTCTTGAAAACCCGGGATCCCGGGATCGGGATCGGGATTGACCAGATTGTCCAAAGGCAATAGTTTTTATCATTTTATGCATAAGATGCACGTTAATGTCACAGACAACCATGAAACATGTTTATCACACATGGATAAACACCCGAAATGGTGATTAAAGCCGATTGAAAATCGAGAATAGCTGATGACGGATAAGTTCAAAGATCATAATTGTAGTCGATCAATGGCAAAACCTTTGACAAAAAGACAGGCATTTCACCATTTTCTGGTTTCAAGCAGTATCTTTTGCCATCAAACAAATCAGCTGCACTGGAAAAGAGCTGTTCAGAAGGCACGCTCGTCAGCGGAGCGCTTAGATATTTGGAAGCTAGACGTGCCAGTCGCGGAAACTTTGTATCATTTGTTGCCCCCCATGACAACATTTCCTCGAAACTGAGTCCCTTCGTTCGATGCAACTTTGTGTGACCGTTCAGTTCTAGCTCGACTTGTTCGCGATTGGTGGTGCTTGCGGTTTCATCACGCTCGGAATCAGCAGCACCTCTTAGGGGCGCGGCCACGTAAACACGGTTGTGGGCCGCGGGTCAGCAATAATTCTATGTCCAATGACCGCTCCGCGTTTGCATGGCCGCACTTGCGGGTCGCGGTTTGCGGGTCACTTGAAACATTTATTTAGCTATCATACACAAAAATGAACCAAGCAGCGCTGTGCTACGGCAGTCTGCGACGTTGGCTGGACGCGGATTGGTTAATTTTTGTGTGTTGCAGCTAAACAAATGTTTCAAGTGACCCGCAAACCGCGACCGGCAAGTGCGGCATGCAAACACGGGGCGGTTGTTGGACATATAGAGTATTTTTCTGACCCGCGACCCGCGCCAGCGTTTGCATGGACGCGCCTTTACAACAGCTTGGCGAATTATAATTGCATAATTTTTTACTTCTTGTTCTCAAAACTTAATCCCGATCCCGGTACTTTTTTGAGCGGGATCGGGATCGGGATCGGGATTGTCTTTTTCAAAATGCCGGGATCGGGATCGGGATCAGAAAAAGGGCCCGGGATCCCGGGATCGGGATCGGGATCGGGATCCCGTTCGAACACTGCCGGCCAGACAGTCCAACTCTGTTTACTCACAGCACAGTATTTTGAAAATTCGGTGTAGGCGGATTATTAGGCATGAGGTTCAGTTGTGTAGTCTAACCTCAGTAGCACGTGTTGCTTGTGCACAGGTGCGAATGTGCCTTAGTCTTAGTTGATAATAAATGAAAATAATAATAAATTAATCAGCAAATACAAACCTAAAGTGGTTGGTGGTGTTTTCAGCAAAGCTTACACACATACATATGTATTGATACCATACACTATACTTGGTTCAGATGCAAAGAATGTGTACGTGCACGTGGACTACTGCCTCTCTTCCTACGTTACCACTCATTATAATTCTCATAAACATTTTCAGAAACAAATAAATATCCAAGCAAATTCTTCATTATCTTTGTACTGATTTCTACGTTCTGTCTCTTCCCAACTTAATGTCAAACCGTTTCCATTATTCATTAACATCGTGTGATCCAGCTCCGTGTGATTTCCATTTCGCTCATAAAAAAGGCTGATCAGCATGTTTGACCAAAAACTCCTGATCACATCCTTAAAACACAATGAAACATCAACCAGCCTGTCGAACATTGCAGCAATTGTCGTTCGACAACGATCACGTTGCCCATCATTCACCCTGAACATCAAGATCACAACGAAATGTCCGCGGCCGTGGCCAACACGCACTTGTCATCCGGCAACCCCAATCTTCTCGGTGTCGGGGGCGGACCCCTACCGGCTCGATCCCAGAGTTTCCGACATCGGCGTACGGGGACCCCGAACAATGGCGACAAGAGTCCTCTGGCAGGAGGCTCCGTCAGTCCGAGACCTGGGCAGCACAGAAGGAAGAGCACGCCAAATGTGCAGAGACAGCCGTCCGGACGGTTAGGCGGTGGTGGTGGGGGTTGGGAAAGGCTTGCGTGGAACTAATCCAGTGTACCATCCTTATTGTGGAACTCAGCCTCTCAATTGTAAAACCTCACAATATACCAACAATTTGGTCCCCGATTTACTGTTAACCTCCTACACTCTGGTGACGGACAGTGCCCGGACACGTCCCGTGGTCCACCAAAAGAGGTGGAAAAGCAAGCTACAGGCCACGAAAAGAGCCTGATGGCTTTGTAAGCAACATTTTTGCTAATGTAGACTACAAGATATTTTACTGGTGAAACTAATTTTGATCAACCTAAAAGTTTTTCATTTGAATCCAGGAACAACTTACGCTTGCCGAAGATATATTACAGTTTGATATACAGTAGTTCGATCAGCAAGTTTGATCATGCGAAAAATTTTATATAAACAGATACTATATAATTATCGATTAATTTCCCATTGACTTTGCAGCGCCGTCAATGCCGCCAATCGTTTGGATGTTTGGCCGAGTGCCAACAATTCCTCTAGTCAACATTTGCAACCACCGGACACGGGGGACGACTACAAACGACTGCGGCAATTCGAAGTCGATCGCAAAGGCTGCCTGATCAACAGGGGTGATTCGTTCAGAAGACGAAGTGAGTATGATCTATAAAAATGCGTTGAACTTCTTGCGTACCTACCGTTATACCGGGTCAAACATGTCTCAACGTGCACGAAACGTCAGTTTTCCGTCACCCCGCCCGACCGCTACAAACTGCGGTTTCGGTGGCAACTCTATTTGACCGTATGCTGCTCCCGATACAGCAGTCTTGTGACCGGTGTGCTTCTGAACAATGAAATCACATCCAGACACGACTGGCAGATCTATAGTGGTCCAACGCTAACCTGTCGGTCACCCACCACCACCGTGTAGGGAAGGACCACCATAACTAGCGTGTACTGTACACCCTTACAGCCGGTTCTTCCTCAACGGCACAAGCATCCGAGTCTCGCAGTGGCAGCATCGGCAGTCACGACTCGGCCATCTGTGACACGACCAATGGTGATCAGGACATCATCGGTGCAGGAGTGGTCTCGTATGATGTGTATGTGATGGGCGATAGTGCTTGTGGAAAGTCGTCGCTCATCCGGCAATGTATGACATCCGAACATCGAAACCCGTTCACCAATGATGATGAACGTTAGCTATTGTGGGATATGCATCGGGTTTTGTATTATTGTGCTGTAGAGGTTCTGGTGTACAATATGTGAATTGTGCAGCGAGTTGTTGGCTGCCAGTTTCGTCATTTCGTGTTCACAGATCAGGGTGCATCGTCAGCACGAGTGCCCTCGATGACCACGTGATGCCATACGTGCGAGCTGCGGTAATGCCCGCGTACAAGATCACTGATTGTGCAAACCACACAGTGTCGTTATCGTCAGTTCAGTGCACAGCTATGTATGCGCCATGCGCTTTGCTTGGGTCTCTGTGCGGGATGGTAGAGGCACGAAAAGAGTCACGTAGACATGCAATGAGCGTTGATGGGCCTTCCTGATCAACCCAGCTGTGGCAGCTAAGTACTTACGGCCGTTGGTATGCCGTCGCGTGCTGCCCTTAAATTTCTCGCGAAATCCCGCCGTTGCACACTGAACGTAAGCCTAGACATCCGTATTGAAACATCAGCTGACCCCATACCGATGCAAATGAATGTTAGTGTTTTGCAGAGAACTCCAACGAAATGTCAGTGTCGGTAGCGATTGACGGCGAGGTCACCGAATTCATTTTCTTCGAGGGCGGCACTGAAGAGGTCCGACTTGTCTATGGGCCGAATTTGAGATGTGTTTTATAGTGTAGGCTAGTTTTTGTTACGCACCATATTATGCGCTCAAATATCTTCGTTTATGTGACATTTGGTCCCGTTTCCGCTGTTGACCTGCCCTGGTGAGTAATCCTGAAACTAACCGAAAATGACTGGACTCTATGTCGTCCGACTAGTTTGCTGGATAAATCTGAGGGTCTTTCAGCTGCATCCCAACTAGCCTGATTTTTCAGGACCAGCTCACGATGACCCGTCTGGCATCCGCTTACGTGCTGATGTACAGTGTGAACTCACGGGCCAGCTTCAGACATGCAGCTCTATTGTTGGACAATTTGCGTACATCCGCGCACACGATGAATCGACCCGTCATATTGTGTGGGAATAAATGTGATCTGGCCAGGAAACGGGTCATCACCAGTACGGGTAAGTCTGGTGTACTGTTCGCTCGCTCTATAGTGAATCTTCAACGAACAACCGTTCGCTCTCCGATTCCAAATGCCAGTTCACGTAGCATATATTTTGTAAGGCGAACGAAACCTCAG
>JASAMV010000932.1:0-18749 GCA_030248065.1 Rhynchonema sp. JSB1_4
AAAGCCTTGTAGGGTCGCTGAATCAGTCGTATGTACCGACCCGATGTGGTATGACATCCAAGTACCATGTACATAGGTACATGTATATATTGTGTCTCATGTATCACGGGAAGGTATAATAATATCATTTGGGGCTTCTTAAGACATGCATAAATACAATACATGCACGAAACGTGATTTTGTGAAGAAAATTTATCGATCATCCTTCTTAGAAAAATTTACAAAAAAAATAATCCCGCAAAAAGGCTATTTTTGGACGTTTTAGAGCATTTTGTTCCCCGAAAAATTTAAAAAAAATTTAAATTTTTTTCCAATAACTTTTTTTTAAAAAGATAAGACCTATTTTTAATTTTTTGCCCAACCATGTATAATATGATGTTATTTATTTATTTATGCAACGATACGGTATTACGATTTAGCTCTTATGGCTTGTAACTTGCAACTAGCTGCAAAAATAAACGATGATGATGACAATGATGACTCGCTGTTGATTGACAATAAATTTAGGTCGATATGTGCCAACATAGCAGAATAGGCGCTCAGCAAATGTGTTTAAGTCCACCATATGCGAACCATGTGCAACCCCTTTCTTTGTGGAGCGCCAAGTTTTTGGTGGATCGCGAAGTTCAATCAGACTGTTTTTGTGGAGCCCCATGTTTTTTTGTGGAGCGCCATGTTTTTTTGTGGAGCGCGATGTTTTTGTGGAGCGCGATGCTTTTTTGTGGAGCGCGATGTTTTTTTGCGGAGCGCGATGTTTTTTGAGGAGCGTGATGCTTTCCGCCCCAGCGCAAGTTAACAGGGGAGCGCCAAGTTCAGAGAGGCGCGTCATGTTTGAGAGTATCGCCGAAGCTCCAAGGAGCTCCAAGCTTGGGGAGCAGCTCCAAGTTCATGAGAGGAGCTTCAAGTTCGTTCCCTGGTGCGGAGTGTCGCGACGAAAGAAATTATGCATTTACATTTCACGAAATACAGTCCGAACTACACTGCAACTGAACATGCAACGTAAGATCACACATTATAAGCATTCATAAGGTGTTATCAGTCATGTTAGTGTTCTAAGCTCACATGCTGCCTAGTCACAACATTAGCCTACACAAATTTGTCACAACATCCTCCCCGCCTCATATTGAGACTCAGACAAAACTGAATGAACTGATGTTGAATGAACTGAATGAACTGAATGTACATCTCAAAATGAATATTTCCAAAAGGTTGTGAATATGCATCAATAATCACAATTGTTGTCTACCCAACCAGTTCAGATGCCTTGAGATACCACAGGCTCTCAACGGATTCAGCTGTGGCACTCCAAACTGTCTTTGGCCTCGGCCCGGTGCACGAATCCCAATCGGCCCAGTACCCTCTACCGCAGACAGCATGTCGGCATCATATCTGATGCACATGTCCACAGTGCGGAGCAGATTTACATGTGGCTGGTGCACGCCCATGGTGCAGAGCAGCCAGTTTCGACTGACCAATGACCATTTGCCAGGTGCGCTTGGCCTTGATGTCTGGTGGGCGACTTCGCGGGGTTAGGTATATATAAACTTTATATAAACATTATATAATCTAATAGACTCTAAACTTGGCGCTCTCCTGTTAACTTGCGTTGGCGCGGAAAGCATCGCGCTCCACAAAAAACATCGCGCTCCGCAAAAAAACATCGCGCTCAACAGAAAAAACATCGCGCTCCACCAAAAATATCGCGCTCCACAAAAAACATCGCGCTCCACAAAAAAAAAAAACATGGCGCTCCACAAAAAAAACCTGGGGCTCCACAAAAACAGTCTGATTGAACTTCGCGCAAAAACAAAAAAAATTGGCGCTCCACAAGAAGGGGGTTGCACATCGCGCTCCACCGACCGCACCGATCTTAAGCACTGACCGCACCGCTATCTGGCCAGGTATGATGCGAACTAATATAATATTTATAACATTTCAATAACAATTGATATTGTATTTAAGTTTCAGCACCAACATTTCTTTCCTTGCGATTGATTTAATTATCAGTGCCCTTCAGGACTACATACAATCGCCCGCAAAAAACATCGCGCTCAACAAAAAACATTCACAGCGATTTTTTCGGGGCTCTGGAACAGACAAACTGCAGCCACAAAAGCCACAGCACGTAAAATTTTGTGTGGTGCAGCGTTGTGTGTTGTATACATCAAACAGCCTGCCTGCGAGCGCGCTGCACCCAACATGTGGTTGGTAAGGAGGTACAATGTTAATACACGCGGGATTTCGTTTTGGGCCACAACTTGTGATAGGAATGACCCACTAATTTCGTCCAGCGTAAAAAAATGTTTCCCTACACCTACTCAACAACGAGATCGTCGAAATTAGTGCGAAAACCTTACGTATCTAAAATTTCAGCCCCAACAAAATTCGCATCTGTGGGTTCTGTAATGTTGCACTTAGGT
Organism: Rhynchonema sp. JSB1_4; assembly: GCA_030248065.1. Classification (NCBI taxonomy): domain Eukaryota; kingdom Metazoa; phylum Nematoda; class Chromadorea; order Monhysterida; family Xyalidae; genus Rhynchonema; species Rhynchonema sp. JSB1_4. The sequence goes on from JASAMV010000932.1 coordinate 2,421, forward strand.
GCAACATGGATGGCCGTTTCAGAGCACGAAAAAAATCGCTGTGACGCGCTCCACCAAAAATATCGCGCTGCACAAAAAACATCGCGCTCCACAAAAAACATGGCGCTCCGCAAAAAAAAACCTGGGGCTCCACAAAAACAGTCTGATTGAACTTCGCGCAAAAACAAAAAAACTTGGCGCTCCACAAGAAGGGGGTTGCACATCGCGCTCCACCGACCGCACCGCTCTTAAGCACTGACCGCACCGCTATCTGGCCAGGTATCATGCGAACTAATATAATATTTATAACATTTCAATAACAATTGATATTGTATTTAAGTTTCAGCACCAAAATTTCTTTCCTTGCAATTGATTTAATTATCAGTGCCCTTCAGGACTACATACAATCGCTACCATCTCAAATTGACATGTTCTCGTTGGTGTGTCTCCAATCTTGTTATGTGACCGATGTGAACACAGCGATTGTCAGTGTTGCCAATTACACATTTGAACGACTTCATTCATTCAAACTGTTGCTGAATGGGGGCTTGTGGAAGAATGTTATGAAACCTGATGCAGTGACAAAGATTCACGTCCACGATGTATCACTGCGCGAAGGACAACACCTATATCACATACGGTCAGGCTTAGTAGATGTCGTTTTTCGTAATTTCATACAGAGCTAAAATATGGAGAGAGTGAGAGTGTTTTACTTTGGGCGCGGCCGTGCAAACGCGGGCGGGGGCGGGAAATGTGTCCCAGACCCTCCCCGCGTTTACACGGCCGCACTTGCGGTTCAACATCGAGTTCAAGTTTTTTATTACATCAGAAGCAAGATGGAAACGTCAACAACACGCGTAAGCTGGACAGTAACGACTTAACCATAAGGATAAACCATGAAAGTGGTAAAATTTCTGTTTGAGTTCAGGTTTGCGAGGTTAGCGCGGTTTAATGTGGTTTGTGTTGAGTGATGTTTCGATTGTTTTTCAGTGTCCGTCTGGAGGTCAAAGAAGTGTAAAAAGTTCAGATCGGTCCACCTTGTAAAAACCATTTTTTGGGTCACCCAAAAAGTGGTAAAATTTGTGTTCGAGTTCAGGTTTGCGAGGTTGGCACGGCTTAATGTGGTTTGCGTTGAGCGATGTTTTATTGTTTTTGAGAGTACGTCTGGAGGTCAAAGAAGTGTGAAACTTTCAGATCGGTCCACCGTGTAAAGCACAGCGACGGAAATGAGGGCTGTGAAACGGCCAAGCATGTGTTCGTAAAAGAGGTAGAAATTTAATACACGTGAGATTTTTATTTGTGTCCTACTTTTTTGAAAACTTGACCCACTAATTCCGACCAGCGTGAAAGTTTGTCCCCTACACCTAATGAACAACTTTTACGCTGGTCGAAATTAGGGAACCAGCTCTATCTCACAGTGTGGCTCCAATAAATATCTCCTATGCTTAACCATAGGCGCGCCGGCGCGCGTGCATTTTGGGTGTGCTGTAACGAAACAGCACGTCACCGTGGTGGCTCCTCGGAGCCACAAGTTTGGCCGACTCAGAGACCCTCTCTCCGTCGCTGTGAAACGGGTTTTTGGGTCACCCAAAAACGGTGGAATTTGGGTGCGATTCAGGATTCAGTTGATTTTGTATGATAGTTTGATTGTTTTCGAATAAGTGTGCGGCGGCTGTGTTGGATTGAGCGTGGCTGGTTTGCAGCTTGACAGTTTTGAGAGTTGGTCACGTTAAAACTGAAAGTATGCTTATAATGGATCCGGATGTTTCACATGTGTTAATTTGAATTCCCGAGCGTAGGTCGGACTTAAAAGCATGTGAGGTCGTTGTAAGCGATTTCGTGAAAGGTGCGTGAAATGATATCAGCGATTTCGTGCCTATAAGCGCATGATTTTAACTGCCGCGCACCCATTTCTTTGCGCGACACTAATCTCTTAGCTGATTGGTTGTGATAAGCTTTGTTAATCCCCCGTGGGAAAGTTGCGCGTGTGAAAGTTTATTATTATGTGAGCTTTTTCTCACGCTTTATCATGCTGCGCATTCTTGTTTGTTTTATTTGGTTCGGGTTTCGTAAAGTTATGGCTTTCTGATTGAAGCCGAATCTTTTTATGAAATTAAGAAGGCAAATCATGGATAATTTCTATTCTGCCAAGTGCTATCGACGGCGACGCAGCGAGCCGACGGAGATCGCTTTTGTCCGTTAGTTGGAGGAGTAGCCTGTCCAGCCTGTGTTTTGTAATGTTAGTTGAGGGACTATCCTGTGTGTTTTGTGACGCCAGCCAGTACTTCTAACGTTGTATCGTGTACAGTCAATCAACAGCCTGTCCAGCCCGTGTTTTATGACGTTAATTGTCGGGCTAGCCTGTTCATGCCGTTAGTTGGTGGACTAACCAATGCAGGCTGTGTGTTTAGTGATTAGGCATATTAGTCACGTCATGTGTTGACACGCAAGGGCATCGACGGCGACGCAACGCGTCGACGGAGATCGCCCTTGCCCGTCAGTCTTGCCCATCAGTGTAGTCCCCTTCCCCTTAGTTCGGAAGGGGAACAGGCATACCCCACTTTTTTCTGAGGGGGGACAGATGTACCCAACTGGGGGAAGAGGGGAAGACCCTACCTGGGGAGAGAGGGGGAGATCGAAATCTTGGAGAAAAGTCATGCTTTCAGTTCGAAAATTTGACCCATTTTTACCCTTTTTGAAAAAAAAGATCTCAATAAGAAGAGTATTTTGGCGACTTTTGACAACATTGGCTTAAAAATCACTCATTTTATGCTTAAATATGTCTATTTTAGGCCAAAAATTGGGGGAGCAGATTTACCCGGAAGGGAAACAGTGAGGCAGGCGTATCATGGAGGGGGAACAGGCGTACCCGAGTGCGGACCCCTCCCCCAGGAGCTACACTGTTGCCCATTGGTCGGGGGACTAGCCTGTACATTTTGTGACGTTAATTGTAGGAATAGCCTGTGCATTTCGGGCCGTCAGTAGGTGAACTAACCAATCCAGCCTGTGTGTTTTGTGATTAGACATTGTGTTGATGCTCAAGGGCATCGACGGCGACGCAACCCGTCGACGGAGATCGTTCTTGCCCGTTAGTCTTGCGCGTTGGTCGTGGTACTAGCCTGTATATTTTGTGACGTTAATTGTCGGACTAGGCTGTGCATTTTGTGCCGCTAGTTGGTGGACTAACCTATCCAACCTGTGTGTTTAGTGATTAGGCATATTAGTCACGTCATGTGCTGACACTCAAGGGCATCGACGGCGACGCAACGCGTCGACGGAGATCGCTCTTGCCCGTCAGTCTTGCCCGTTCGTCGGGGGACTAGTCTGTATATTTTGTGACGTTAATTGTCGGACTAGCCTGTGCATTTCGTGCCGTTAGTTGGTGGACTGACCTATCCAGCCCAGGGTTGTTTCAAAAAAGTGGTTAATTAAAAAAAATTTAAAAAAAAAAACATTTTTTTTTGAAACTCAGATTTTGCTTTTTTAATAAAAAAGTTGCCCAAAATGGGTTGAAATGTCCACAAATGGCCTTTTTCGAGGCAAAAATGGCACTTTTTTTCTGTGGACGGGCCAATTTTTCCAAAATCGCGCCTGCGGCGCCCTGTATTGTCCCCAAATCCGTACAGGGATGCGCGGGGCTAGTCTTTTATAGTGATGTGGTACCGATAATGTACTACTGCATCTTACTACACAGGTATATATGCAGGTATGGTGCAAAACCTGGCGCGTAAAGTCGATCTGACACGCAAGGCTTGGGCTGTAATCGATATTTTGGTGGTCGTATATCAGATATTCGGCATTAGATGCATTAAAATACGTTGTACGGCACGCTACAATATATTAGAGTAACATCGTTAGTGAATATCAACCTCACACTGGTCGATGACCATAGAATCTGCACAATACTACCGGGTATCACCGCACAAGTTGGGTCTCAGGCGAAAATTTTTCGATTTTTGAAAAATATGTTGTATATATTTCATTTATCCTGAAACGTCGTTTGCAACACTTTTTCTAATAAAAAATTTTCGTCAAAAAAAAATTAAAAAAAAGTTCGTTAATAAATTTTTTTTCAACCCTGATCGAGCCTGTGTGTTTGGTGATCAGGCATATTAGTCACGTCATGTGTTGACACTCAAGGGCATCGACGGCGACGCAACGCGTCGACGGAGATCGCGCTTGCCCGTTAGCTTTCTCGTTGGTCGGGGGACTAGACTGTATATTTTGTGACGTTAATTGTCGGACTACGCTGTGCATTTTGTGCGCTTAGTTGGTGGTTTAACCTATCCAGCTCGTGTGTTTTGTGTTTAGAGATATTAGTCATGTCCTCTATTTGCGATGACGGAGTACGCGTGACAACTTTGACGTGTTTGATGGCTGCCCCGCCCGTACTTGTTAGTTGTCGCATCACTGGAGTGTAGGTCGTTGAATTTAGTCGCACAACAGACGGCAAATTTTGTCATGCTTGGTCGCACAACTAAGAATGTACATTATCAATTTAGTCGTGCAACCGACAGAAAATGTCGCCACACTTCGTCGGACGATTGGTAACGTGTGTGGCAGAATCCAGTTGAACTACATACAGCAATTCGGCTTCTTGATTTCGTTGCCTTTGATTACAGTACTGTGATGAACAATTATAGTTCAAGACAAAAAGTGGAATGGATGTGGTTGTTGCGTGTTGCAAAATGCACGCTTACGACGGCATCGCAACGCGATGACGGAGTACGCGTGACAACTTTGACGTGTTTGATGGTTGCCCCGCCCGCACTGGGTAGTTTTTGTTGGTTGACTATTGTTTCGCGTGTGCTGCTTCATTGTGCTTTTGTTTATTATATTTATCTTGTGTACAGTAAAGCAACCGACGAGCCACGACGGCATCCATCGCGGAAAGTGAAAAAATTGCTAAATCATTGTACCGTACCTTTCGTAATGATCTACCTGTGTCTGTCATGCGTTATCTGTATCAAACCTTGATTTGCTCTGTCATGTACTATTCGTGTGAGGTGACCTATCCTGTTCATGACAATTCGCGTAATTTGTTGGAAAGAACACAAAAATCCATTATTCGCATGTTCTCTCTCAATTATGATCGGTCTGTGTCATATTCGCAGTTGTGTTCAATGTTTGGTGTTGATTATGTGGGTGTCACTGTCATGAAACGTCGTTTGAGATTGATGCATTCTTATGTTCTTGGTATTCGTGCTGCTCCTGTTGACTCTATTTCGTTCATTTCTGATTCCAATTCTCGCTCCAGTTCTCGTCTGAATCATTCTCGTGCCATTTGTATCCCACGTGCTAAAACTCATATTCTCGCTACCAGTGCTATTGTTATCATGCCCCATCTTTACAATGCTTTACCTGATTTTGCTGTTTTCCTGCGAATGGGCACATTCAAAGGAGTCATTCGTTCGCAAAGCTTGATTGTTGAATTGTTGTACAAATTGCGATCGCTGCCAGTGAAATTTATTCCGTAAGTGTGTGAAATGTAATTGACCGATCATGCTGTGTTTCTGTGTTTTCTGTGGTTTTTGCTCCTTATCATCATCTACATCTCTCGATCCGTAACTAACCACCGGCCCGCTAAATACTTGTAATTATTTATGGTTTCGTCGTTACTGTCCAGCTTATGCGTGTTGTTGACGTTACCACGTTGCTTCTGATGCAATAAAAAAACGTGAACTTGAACTTGAACTTGAATCGTAGCAGTCGTCGTGGTTGAGTGAAATAAAAATAAAAATAAATAAATAAAATGAAAATAAATGAATTATAAATATAATAAAATATAAATAAATAAAATCTGAACTGGGTCAATTTTTAAAACTTGGGGACATGAATTAGGGTGTCATAAAGACACCACTTACCAAAAGTGCAAAAATAGGGTGTTGTACCGTCGTGGTTTAGTGAAATAAAAAAAATAAATAAATAAAATAAAAATAAAATGAAATATAAATATAATAAAATATAAATAAATAAAATCTGAACTGGGTCAATTTTTAAAACTTGGGGACATGAATTAGGGTGTCATAAAGACACCACTTACCAAAAGTGCAAAAATATGGTGTTGTACCAACATCGGACAAAATTTGTGAAATGTCCAAAAGTTCTCAAAACCCATAATTTTGTTGTTTAAACGGATGTTAATGCATTTTTTGTTTTATATTTTTGGCCGATGTTGGTGCCACACACTATACTTGAAAATGTTTTTAAAAAGTAAGCCAAAATTTAAAAAATGCAAGGTTTCAGCGCTTTCGATGAATTTTTTTCCGATGTTTAGTACAACATCCCAATTTCAGTCCCAAATTGCGAAATACGCCCGGCATCGAAATTAGCATGATCGATCTTGCATCACGGGGTTAACGGCCGTTAACCTCCGTATACCTTGGTTGGGGACCGAACGATCGCGGTTTGGCGTTGTGGGGTTTTTAGTATGTCTATTTGAAGGACAGTTCGATGGAATAAATCTTTCTGGAAAAAAATTTTTTTTCGTTCAGGTAAAACATCACCAGGCTGGATTTAGTGGTTTTTGCATATACCTTGTGTGTTAAAAACTGGGGTTCTGGCGTGGTGACGTGTGATTGGTTTTTTATCATGTTTTGGTTGTTTTGAGTGGCAGTCCAGCCGTTACAAAACGCTGAGAATTTCAGCTCGATCCACCTTGTAGAAAGGTGTTTTTCAGCCACCCGAAAAATCGTGTGATCGTGTGTGTTCGACATAAAGTGCGACAGTTGACAACTGCGCTAAGGATCCTGAATCAGGCCGGGCAAGTCGTATATCGTTCGATTCGATGGGGACGATGGCGAAAGATGTACAAAAAATTAAACTTTTGTATCGCGAGAAAACGGACGGTGATGTTTCACTTAGTTTTTGTGGTTAGTCAGACAACTAATGTTTTTGTGAGCATTATTCTGACCGTGTGTGACTTGTTTTGGTTGATATTTTGATTGGTTTGGAGAGCATGTCTTCGGCTTTGAAAGTGATGAAAACTTCAGATTGGTCCACTATGTAAAAACGGGTTTTTGGGTCACCCAAAAACTGGTAAAATTTGTGTTCGAGTTCAGCTTTGCGAGGTTGGCGCGGTTTAATGTGGTTTGGGTTGTGCGATGTTTTACTGTTTTTTAGAGTTGGTCTGGAGGTCAAAGAAGTGTGAAAAGTTCAGATCGGTCCACCCTGTAAAAACCGGTTTTTTTTGGGTCACCCAGAAAGCGGTGTAATTTGTGTTCGAGTTCAGGTTCGCGAGGTTGGCGCGGTTTAACGTGGTTTGCGTTGAGTGGTGTTTTGATTGTTTTTGTGAGTCCGTGTGGAGGTTAATGAAGTGTGGAAACTTCAGATCGGTCCACCTTGTAAAAACCGGTTTTTGGGTCACCCAAAAGTGGTAAAATTTCTGTTTGAGATCAGGTTTGCGAGGTTGGCGCGGTTTAATGTGGTTTGTGTTGAGCGATGTTTCGATTGTTTTTCAGTGTCCGTCCGGAGGTCAAAGAAGTGTAAAAAGTTCAGATCGGTCCACCTTGTAAAAACCGGTTTTTGGGTCACCCAAAAAGTGGTAAAATTTGTGTTCGAGTTCAGGTTTGCGAGGTTGGCACGGCTTAATGTGGTTGGCGTTGAGCGATGTTTTGATTGTTTTTGAGAGTACGTCTGGAGGTCAAAGAAGTGTGGAAACTTCAGATCGGTCCACCGTGTAAAAACGGGTTTTTGTGTCACCCAAAAACGGTGGAATTTTGGTGCGATTCAGGACTAGCCTGTGCATTTCGTGCCGTTAGTTGGTGGACTAACCTATCCAGCCCAGGGTTGTTTAAAAAAAAGTGGTTAACTAAAAAAATTAAAAAACCATTTTTTTGAAACTCAGATTTTATTTTTTTTTAACAAAAAAATTGCCCAAAATGGGCTGAAATGTCCAAAAATGGCCTTTTTCTAGGCAAAAAATGGCACTTTTTTCTGTGGACGGGACAATTTTTCTGTTAATTGTCGGACTACGCTGTGCATTTTGTGCGCTTAGTTGGTGGATTAACCTATCCAGCTCGTGTGTTTTGTGTTTAGAGATATTAGTCATGTCCTGTATTTGCGATGACGGAGTGCGCGTGACAACTTTGACGTGTTTGATGGCTGCCCCGCCCGTACTTGTTAGTTGTGAAATCATTGGAGTGTAGGTCGTTGAATTTAGTCGCACAACAGACGGCAAATTTTGTCATGCTTGGTCGCACAACTTAGAATGTACATTATCAATTTAGTCGTGCAACCGACAGAAAATGTCGCCACACTTCGTCGGACGATTGGTAACGTGTGTGGCAGAATCCAGTTGAACTACATACAACAATTCGGCTTCTTGATTTCGTTGCCTTTGATTACAGTACTGTGATGAACAATTATAGTTCAAGACAAAAGGTGGAATGGATGTGGTTGTTGCGTGTTGCAAAATGCACGCTTACGACGGCATCGCAACGCGATGACGGAGTACGCGTGACAACTTTGACGTGTTTGATGGCTGCCCCGCCCGCACTGGGTAGTTGTTGTTGGTTGACTATTGTTTCGCGTGTGCTGCTTCATTGTGCTTTTGTTTATTATATTTATCCTGTGTACAGTAAGGCAACTGACGAGCCACGACGGCATCCATATCGCGATGCCGGAGTGCGCGTTCCCATTTGATGTCTTCACAGGACTCGACAAAAGGGTCAAAACTAGGAAAAAAGTGCCGGAGGCAGCGCCGTATACCTTGGTTGTGGTGACCACACGTTGTCACTCTGTTTCTGATGATATAATGGGTCAAAACAAGCACCTTGTTCTCTATGCAGTATTGCCGTCGATTTCTGATGATATAATGGATCAAAACAAGCACCCTGGCCTTCGTGCACTGTGTCACACAGTTTGTGATGATACGATGGGTCCAAACAAGCCTGTTCGTTCACTTTGACGACAACCAAGGTATGCGCTCGCCGGGGAGTTACCACCATTGTTTGTGTCATCAACTGCGAGTTAAATGGGTCCACATTACCACAAGTCAAACTTTCCACGGAAGCTTATGCATTTGTATTTGGAACTAAAATCAAGCTTTCACAACCGACAAACTTGTGAGGATGTAACGTCAGGAAAAGATTCAATACAAAAATTGACGCAAAGTCCAACCTAGAGCACAATTCACAACTGAAAAGAAATTACCTCTATGAACAAGATCGGCGATCGCCTACGCAACACTGCTGCTCGAACGACTATGACACCATCACTAGGTTCTACTGTTACTACTAGACTGTCGCGCCGTCAATGGACGACTTATGCAATCATCACAAGTTGCACCACAACGTACCGCAATTTGTGAGACTAGTTGGAAGACTATATTATCACTAGCTTAGTTGAATCACTTGGTTGAGCGACTTGTGACGCTAATTGCACGACTAGATTATCACGGTTGAACCACGATTGTAAGCTCCGCAATTTATGACACAAGTAGACGACTTCCAACTTAAATGAACCGTAGCGTTCTACAATCTGTGACACTAGTTGGTCGATTAGGTCACTCACTTTGTACATCACTGATCCCTTCGAAAACTGTGTTTGTGACCGGCAACAAAATTGGCTAACCCATTTAACTCGCAGTTGATGACACAAACAATGGTAATAACTCACCGGCGAGCGCGCGGCGTATACCTTGGTTGTCGTCAAAGTGAACGAACAGGCTTGTTTTGACCCATTGTATCATCAGAAACTGTGTGACACAGTGCATGAAGGCCAGGGTGCTTGTTTTGATCCGTTATATCATCAGAAACTGACGGAGATACTGCATATAGGACAAGGTGCTTGTTTTGACCCATTATATCATCAGAAACAAAGTGACAACGTGTGGTCACCACAACCAAGGTATACGGCGCTGCCTCCGGCACTTTTTTTCCTAGTCTCATTCATTTCCCAGATAAATTCAGCTGAGTAGTATAGGGCGGGGTCCTGTCCCGCAAGTGCTTCCAGAACATTCTAGAACATTCCAGGCGTCTTCCAGAACATTCTAGGTGTGACGTTTAGGCGGTGGGAATTTCCTGGCTGGCCGATGTTTCAAGTAGTATATAAGGAGTAGTGTTTTAGGCATTTCATCATTATGGCTTATTTGTGTCCTGAGTGCAACTTGAGTTTTACTCGTCCTTGGAACCTTCGACGTCATCAAAGAATGCACCAGATGGACTCTGAAAAGGATTCAGCCGTCAGCTCGGAACAATCCGACATTGAGGAGCCGGACACGGCGTCCGACACGCGTAGTGAGACTACAGAGGAAGAGCAAATGGATCAGTCGGAGGAAGACACTTCTGAAGAATATTGGAGGGAAGCCATTCAAGAGGCTTTGGAGGACATTAATTTTGAAAAAGTGGAAAGTCCTGAAGATTTTCTCTCTGAACCACTTCTCGGTGTGTTTGTACACCAGTTACAAGAAGCTGTGGAACGTCACTTTGGGTTCGTGAGTGGAATTGAGTTTGCAGAGCTGTATAAGCGTATCAATCGTATGGATGATAAGTATCACGAAGAAGGGTTCTCGGAAGATGAGGTGACGGACACGGCTTGGCATGATCACAGATTTGCCATCCGCAAACTGTTGAAAGAAAACATGGATCTGATTGAAAATGCAATTGAGGATGAAAAAGAAGAAGAGTGATATGTTGGTTGTGATTACTTAGTTTTAGATTCGGTGTTTTGAGGTATGACTCTGAGTTGTTGTGAGTCGACTCTGAGTTGTTGGGAGTCGACTCTGAGTTGTTGTGAGTCGACTCTGAGTGACTCGGAGTTGGGTCAGAAAACACGGAATTTGTATGAAAACCATAATATTTGACATGTGAAGTAAATTTCGGTGTTTTGAGGTACGACTCTGAGTGTTGTGAGTCTACTCTGAGTTGTTGTGAGTCGACTCTGAGTTGTTGGGAGCCGACTCTGAGTTGTTGTGAGTCGACTCTGAGTTGTTGTGAGTCGACTCTGAGTGACTCGGAGTTGGGTCAGAAAACACAGAATTAGTATGATAACCTTATTCTTTAACATGTAAAGTAAATTTCGGTGTTTTGAGGTATGACTCTGAGTGGTTGGGAGTCGACTCTGAGTTGTTGTGAGTCGACTCTGAGTTGTTGTGAGTCGATTCTGAGTGACTCGGAGTTGGGGCAGAAAACACGGATTTCACTTCTTTGTTCTTTTCTGTGAGCTACATAATAAACGATTAAACCAATTCTGAACGACATTTTATTGAACCAAACACTAACACAACCAAATGAGTATAACACAGCACAAAATGAAACATTCTGAGCCACGCCCCATATGCTTACGCAGATGCAGCATGTCTCTGACACAGAAAAAAACGAGATGAGCCACGCACCATGTGCCAAGGCAGATGCTGCATGATTCATGGACACAATAATCAACATTTGTAACCAAAAGGAACACATTGACCAGTAGGTAACACGCGAGCTTTGTCATAATCAACAGAGAATTTCATGGACTGCGTCTTAGTCACAGTGCCACGATCAGATTCACGCACAATTTTAGGAGCAACAACATTAATATCACCACAATCACCACATTCCAGATATTTCAACACCGTGTCCTTCAAAGTGATGAAGTTCAACTGTTCACTTGCTAAATGTTTCAAAGTCTGTCCCCGGATCTTGATCCTGGTCTTTCAGTCATCCGTCTGGTACGCGTACGCCTTTGGTCCGGCACAGAGTCACATACTTTCTCAGCGCAAATGCAGTTCACCTCATGTGGAAAGATGGGCCCGTTGACTGTGTGTCCAACCAACTTATCCTGCATAGTCTCCAGATCATAGAAGATGAAGCAGGACGCTTTTTTGGTGTTGCTGCTGAGCGGTTGAAGGTAGCACTGATGAGATGTGGATTCCACGTGTTGTTTGCAGAACCGACATTTGACTAGCCCACACTGATGAGCGCCACGACGCTCGTGTACATCTTGAGGACACACCTTCCAGTGCCACACTTGTTGGCAAGTGGAGGACATTTTGCGCTTGTTGCTGCCTGGTATGTTTGTGCCCTTCTCCAAAAGATGGTTTTCATACCAGATGTTGCTGACGAAGCGACGATTGCTGTCATTGCAATAGATTTCCTTGTCAGGTGTGCATGTGGTCTGGCGCTCAAATTATCGTGATTATGTACTGATATTTACGTGATTTTCTATTTGTGTGTGTTTTGTGCGCGATTGCGCTTATTCTGGTCCGGGTAATCTGTCATCGTAATTGAAATATAATACTAATATAATCGAGCGAGTTGGATTTATTGGAAACGAAATCAACGAGCGAGGACATTGTAACGAATCTCGGTTTTACGGTTTACCAGTGATTGGATTGGTGGATTCCGGTTGGCAAACGTGATTTCTGGAAGGCTTTTGTTCTAGCAGATTCCTACCGGGGCTCATAGGATCTCATCTGGTGAGCCCTGACTCTTTGCTAGGACCCCCGCAGCCTTCTTCGAAAAATATTGGAGTCAGATTGGTCTAGTTTGGGGGGGGGGTGATTTTTTGGGAATTTTGCGGTTTTCCCCCATAAAAACATTTGGTTTTCATTGAGATTCTTCATTTCGAGTCCGGGCGACAACGACAACAGTGGTGAGCGATCGAATTCGACAACCCGAACGTGCAAAAAGTGGAGTGGAGTGTGGAGCAGACCGAGACAATATCTCGGCCCGGCCCGAATTGAACTGAGAGTGAGAAAGGAAGTCCGGTTGGACAATTTTGGGGTCGGGCTTCGTTTGTTTTGGGTTTCTGTGCCTGGGCCGGCCGCGTATAATTTGTTTTGAGGTCAGAAAGACCTAAATTTTGAGCACCAATCGAGAATTCAGTGCAGAATTCAAGCGACCGCGGATCCCATCCGGTCGAATTTTGTGAGTGTTTGTGAGTAGGGTCTTATTAGCAAGACCGAGAGACATCTGGGTGCTAGTAGCCAGTTTACTGGTGAATTCCACCCCGTTTCCCCTGACTGCATTAGACCCGGAAACAACACTAAATTTGTTGAAAAAGTCGGAAATATAAAAAAACGGCCACCCCTGGACACAGACAGAGACCCAGAACTCAGCCGACCGCCACTGAAACATTGTGTGAGTGGTTTTGAGCGCACCTTGAGCGTTCTGCATTTCTGAAAATCGCTCGGTCCGGGGAACCCCTGCAAATTTTTCCCAGAAAATTCGGACATAGAAAATTTGAACGAAACGAGCCGAAAAACCCAAAAGTGCGGGTTTGTTCATTGAAAATAAAGAGCGAATTTACTTTTATTTGTTTGCTCGGTACAGTATTTGTGTCCGGCTTGTCGCTGTGGTCAAGTTTATGGACTAAACAACCAAGCCCGTTCATTTGGACCCTAAATTGACCATAAAATTGATAAAATTCGATAAATTTTTGTGCTTTCACTGTCACGTGACTTCTATTGGTCCTGTCGTGTTTGGGTTTGAAATAATCTAAACAGAAACGGACAAATTTACTATTGATGTGTTTGGCACGATCTGCATGTTGAAAGATTATAGAGTTCTGGTGAAGTAAAACCCAATAATTCCAAGTATTATTACCTCTGGCTGGGTTCGAAAAGCTGAGAACCAAAATTATTTGGTACTGAGACAAGCGGACTTCTATTTATTAATATTTATTCGTTGTTTGTCTGACTGTGAGTGGGCACCACTATAACTGCTGATTAATTTTCGAGTCAGACACGTAAATTTCGGTAAATATTGAATAAATTTGGACTGATTTCTCGTGTATCGAGTGCACTAAAATTGAAACATGACAGAACCTGGTCAGGATAATGGACAGCAAGTCCCGTCAACCAGTGGTGAGCAACAACGACCACCTACTCGATCAGCTGACAATACACTGAATGTGCAACGTGGTCGGGATGGCTCGGCAGGTGCAATGTCAGGCCTCATGAACAGATTATGGGCAGGTGCCCAGCGTTCAACAAGGTCTGCACCAAAATTGGATGAAAATCGGCAAGCAATCCAGACTGCGGCCGCGGCTAATGTAAATGTCGCGCGTTCGCATCGCCGACTGGTCACGTACGATGAACACCCGGCACATAGAGTTGCCTTACCGGTTGCTGCTGCAGTGCAGGCACCTGATGTTCAGACAGAGCCCCCACCTAAGACACAAAATGAAAATGCACCGGCTCACAACACCCAGGCACACGCAACTGGGAGTGATGTTTCAAGTCGCACCGTTCATGATATGGTGATGACACCTATCAATCGTGTGGCCACTACAAATGAACAGCCACAACAGGCAACCAATGGCCATGAAAACAATTCAACAATATATGGGCCTGACGATACTGAACAGTACATTGCTGTACCGGTGCCTGGCTGGGAGGAACACGACCAAGCCGGCACGGATCCAAGGTTGCTTGTGCGACCGCTTGATAATGGGTATGTCAGCTTGGATATATCACACGATGGTTTGAACGCAAACCTTTGATGGTGCGACGGCTGCAACTGCACCTGGTTCAATTGAATCCAGAGGTGCGGTACAATGATATGAGCAATTGGGTGGCTCATCAAGTGCACATTTGTGAATTCTTCGAAACATTGCAGTTGCCCACGACAGAATTAGCTCAGTTTGCATTGCTGAAAATACTGCATGACTATGAACTGAGGCTAATGGGTGCGCAGGAAGCCATCGAACCAGCTTATGGTGCTGCGAGTGCAAATGCCGAGCAACAAGCGGTAAAGGCACCCACAGATGATGGGCATGACGATATTGAAAGTGCAGCTGAGGCACAGCCATACATGAGTAACGATCCGAATCGCTCCACAAACACTGCAGTTGAGCCAACAGCCATGCATGCAGCCATACGACCGCTGCCGACTGTTTCACAGGCGCAGGTGCTCACAACTGTGACATCACAACAGTCACAACCCCCTATGCATGCACAACCAATCATACAAGCACCGATTTCGGTTGTCGCCTGTCAACAGAGGGCACAGCGGCGTACAGTTCAGTCCACAACACAGCAAGCAAATGTTACTACCAGCAATGCTGTACCACTGATGACGTCCACACCAAGCTCAGTATCAGGTGTGGTGGAGGACGACCTTAAGCCTGATCAAGTGCGGTATGTGCCAGAACAAGGATGCTGTCACTGTGTCAGGTGCAAGGGTCAACATGGACACCCAGTACTGATACAAGATCAGGGTGCCAACAGCACGAACACTCAAAATGCACCAAGTTACAACAACGCACCTCACACTCAGCCATCACACAATGCAGCGACACAGTCGCATGTGGTTGGTGGGGGCACACAGCCATCTATCAGTGCTCCTGGACCATGCCTTCCACAAGCGCCTGCACAGACCGCTAATCTTCACCCACCAGCAGAGTCCGATCCAAGTGGCCTGAATACAAACAGTTGCGACTTGTTTGATGCCAGCGCTGTTGACCCAACGGAGAAAGAACGTGAACGTGCTGAGGTGTATGGGCAAAGTGATTGGACACTGACAGTGAGCCGACGTTCTGAATTGACAAAGAATATCGGCATCTATCGAAAATCGGGTGCATTCTGGATCTATACCGGCAACGAAAGCAAACTGCAGTTTACGACATTTGAAAAACAGTGTCGTGAGTTGTGTGGCCATGTTGGTGCACGCACAAATGAGGAGGCAGCTTTCGTTATCTATTCTTTGTTGGGACATGACCCGCGCAAAATCTGGGATAACATGGGTCCCAGTCGATTCAATTATCGAAAGGCAGTGTACGAGTTGGGTCAGGCGTTTGGCGTGGACACGCATTCGTTCACTGCCGACTTGTAGTCCCGTGACAGTGATTATTTCTTTAGTTTAGTACCGTTTAGTGGGGTTTTAGGCTAGGTTAGGTTGTATTTCCCGTAGAGCTGCCGTTATTGTTACCTTTTGTGCCTTGTTTACCTTTTGTTTAGTGTTATTATTCTCTTTCTGGTGACCCCTGTTTGTGTGTGATCCTAAACCATTCCAAATCTTATCACCCGTCTGGTCTTTCCAATGTTTCGTTTCGTTTTCAATTTTTCGTCGTTTTCGTTCGAACAGCTGCATTTCGTACCATTCTGTGGTCCTCGCCTTGTGGCACACGTGTGTTGTTCACCCAGGCACGTTCACCGGGCTGCAACGGTTTGAACCGCCGTCTGGCGGTTTTCTCACTTTGGTGCTCGACTCGTTTCTGCACATTTTGAGGTTACTTTAGCACCTCACCATAGATACCGGTCATTGCCCGCACCAGACGTGTGATGTAATCGGATACATTTCGGGCAGCCTCATCGAGCACCGAGTTCAGTTTCAGTCGCAACCGCTTGAGAAAGCAGTCATCGGACTGATGTTTCACAACTTCAGTCTCGGCGTCACGCACACAGTCGACAGCCTGAGACTCGCT
>JASAMV010000933.1:0-15297 GCA_030248065.1 Rhynchonema sp. JSB1_4
CCCAAATCCGTACAGGGATGCGCGGGGCTGGTCTTTTATAGTGATGTGGCACCGATAATGTACTACTGCATGCTACTACACATGTATATACATAGGTCTGGTGCAAAACCGGGCGCGCAAAGTCGATCTGACACGCAAGATTTGGGCTGTAATCGATATTTTGATGGTCGTATGTCAGATATACGGCATTAGATGCATTAAAATACGTTGTACGGCATGCTACAATACATTAGAGTAACATCGTTAGTCAACATCAACCTCAGACTGGTAGAAGACCATAGAATCTGCACAATACCACCGGGTGTCACCACACAAGTTGGGTCTCAGGCGAAAATTTTTCAATTTTTGAAAAATATGTTGGATCGATTTCATTTGTCCTGAAACGTCGTTTGCAACACTTTTTCTAATAAAAAAAATTTTCGTCAAAAAAAATCAAAAAAAATTTTTTTTAAAAAAAGCTCGTTAATAAAAAAATTTTTTTCAACCCTGCCCACAACCATGCTTTTCGCTATGCACATGATCCGTTTCCCTGGGCAATGACATATGCGATATACATACGTATATAACAGAGTTCAGCACCAACAGTTCCGCCCGTTTGTGTACTTCAGCACATTCTGATGTCAACTTCCGTACCTTATATTTCCAGACGACAGCTACACGTACTGTATGCGTGAGCACGCGTTCATCAACACAACAGTCCGCGGTGACCTGTCAAGTTTGAGTTGGATCGAATCGGGCAATCAATATTTTGATGACATGAAAACGCACGAGCGGCAGCATTTGCTTTATGTCTACTACAGTCCGCTCAACTTCCGAGACATCATGCTTGCCACTGGTTAGTGAGCTTGCGTCGACGTAGCGCAGTTGGATTGATGTTTTGTGGTTTGATAGGTGACGGGTACAGAGTTCGAGCCCGTCGATGTGGTTCACGAAAGTCATTGAGCTCACAGACGGGCAGCAGAGCCAATGGCACTGTCGCCAAATCAAGCAGCCCCAAATGAGCGCGAGAAACAATACATGTAATTTGATGACTTGACGGCTTGATTTGGCCACAGTACTATAAGCCGACGGCAGGACATCGTTAGCGCGAATGCACCACCTAATAGCGATGTGGCCGTTAGAGCCAGTGAACAAACCTAATGCTCTCAATGTTCCAATTCTGATGAAGTTTAATGTGGTAGTCACACATGATTAATCGTGTCGTGGGGGCTGGGGAGCGCGTGCCGAAAGCAAACAAAGGGCCTGCTCAGGACGTCTGCCGCCTGACTCGATCCCGGGTCCGACCGCCGACAGTGACTGTCTGTTGGGCACCGAGTTCGCAGGTCGTTACGCCGATGGTCGTCGGGTGATGGGTCTGTTGCCGGGTAGGGCACTGGCCACGTCGTTGATTGTCGATGAACGAGCGACATTCCCGAGTTGGTGTGGGCGGGCACACTAATAGTTGGGCGTTTGTTGCCGATGAAGAAATTTTTTGTTTTGAAATTTTTATTTTATGACAGAGTGCACGGATTGGCGTTGTGGTTGGAGAGGTCAAGCCTCAGTTCAGGCCCAAGTTTAGGCCTGAGAACAAGGGAAGGAACTTGTGAGTTTTGAAACTACCGAAAACGCAACAAGCGTGAGCGATATATACAAAATTGTTATAATTATGTGGGACTAAATGTAGTGATTAATACTTGTCAGTAAGGTGGTTGATATTTGTCGTCCCACAGCAACAGTTCCTGTGGATGGAGGGGCCTGGTCTGAAACTCCCATTCGATCACCAAGATTCATTTCATCCAAAATGTATACGCTATGACCATGATTTGTTTCAGTTCCGGACGACTGGTCCATGGAAGAGGCATCAACGGTGCCGGTGGCCTATTGCACCGCCTACTACGCGTTGTGTGTACGCGGACATTTGCGACATGGCGAATCGGTGCTCATACACAGTGGCTCTGGTCAGTCAAACTTTTACGATCTGTCCTCTGTTTGTGAATTCAGTGAAACTGGGTAGCTTCGTTCATATTCATTGTGTGTGAGGAGTGGCTAAGGGTGCCGAACTGATGTTGGAGTCACTAATGACCATGCTGGCTTCCAAACCTAGTGCAGGCAAAGTGGATCGTGTGCTAAGTTCTGCACTGTGATTGTTTTGTGATCTGTGAACTGTGAACGGGGGGGGAACTGTTATACGTTTGTCATCATAATGCGTAGGAGGATATGTCATAGCCCATTTTACCAGACCTAACCAGCTAACTGCATGGAGGCCAGATAAGTGCATGGCGAGGCGGCCTGGTTCATAATGGAATCAGCTGAGCAAGATGATCTAGTGTTTCTACGACTTGATTTTCTCAATCAACCCTGTTCCATCAAGGTGGTGTCGGTCAAGCAGCCATAGCCGTCGCACTGTCCTACAACTGCGCCGTCTACGCAACGGTCGGATCGGGCGAAAAACGGAAATTCCTCCGCGAACGATTTCCGCAGATTCCCAATGCGCACATTTTCCACAGTCGAACCACACAGTTTGAACAGGTTTGTATTGTTGATGCCGTGATATCTTTGCTGCGGCATCAAATTTGGCGCTTAGTATCACCGTTTGCTTTTGTCACCAACTTTTTGCATCAAGGATGTTTCGATAAATTTTTGCTGCGATCATACTATATAGCCCGAGTCTAACGGTTGTTGTCAAACGCTGTTTTCAACTTCAAGTTGGTCGAAATCAGTGACATTAGTGACCTAGAAATGTCGTGCGTGACACGAAAAACTCACATGCCCAAGACAAGACCAGACCTGAATTTTAAATCAAGTTTGATACTGCGCTCGTGCTGAGCTGTTTTGAAATGGCCTTTTCATTTCAGGATCTGCTGCGCGCCACGCGCGGCCGCGGGGTTGACGTCGTGCTCAATTCACTCAGCGAAGACAAACTGCAGGTACGGGATCGGTATGGCATCCGAAGTTGATGTTTACCTACGGTTCCTTTTCCCAAAAATACCCCCCAAGTTGCACCATTGTATCCCTCAGGCATCGCTGCGTTGTCTGGCCACTCACGGCCGCTTCCTGGAAATCGGCAAATACGACCTCAACAACAACACGCCACTCGGGATGAAGCTGTTCCTCAAGAATGTCACATTTCATGGAATATTGTACGTTTGCGGTTTATGTGTTTGGCTTGGTATTGAATATGAGTGGTATCGGGCTTGGTGAGCCGCGTGGTGGTGTTCCAGTTTAAATTTGATGGCAATTGTCTGATAAAAACATAAAAAGCGTGTTCTAATCAGTGTGATTAGCTGTGAAAAGGTCCCGTGACCAAGAGCGATCCGATCGATCTCTCGATTATTAATAGCGGTTATTTTCGTGTTCACATGTCGTTAATGCTAAGCTCTATCGAGAACCTGTTCGTCATACATCTCATAATTGGCCAATTTTAGTCATCTGGAAAGTTAACTACTCGGCGTAATGAAACATCAACTTGGATTTATAACTGTTATTTCTGATAACTGTTTGCAGACTGGACGCTCTGATGCTGAATGCAACGATCAGCAGCGAATTCCATCGAACAGCTGAGCTGCTGATGCAGGGCATACAGAAGGGCGTGGTCAAACCGTTACCAAGCACGTTGTACGAAGGGCATGAGGTGGGGAATGGGATTATTGTAACGTGGGTGATGGACATCGTTGACCTGCCCATCTCGCGAAAGTTTTTTTTTTTTGAGAATTTGACGGTCTTCGGAGTCGCTCACTGGTGGTATTTTTAAAATTGACTTATCACAATTTTTACTTATACCTGGTTTAGGTCGAGGCTGCCTTTCGTTACATGGCCAGCGGTAAGCACATCGGCAAAGTGGTCGTGCAAATTCGCGCTGAAGAGCCAAGTAAGTTGACAGTATCTGCACGGATTTGGATCCAGGCACTCAAAGTCAATCGATTTGGATCCCGACACGCAGTGAACGGGAGCTATACGCTAAAGCAAATCGCTTTGGGCATTCATGACGATCTCCAGTTTTTGTCCACAAAAATTCTGACCCCATGTTTTTGTGTGACCGATGGATTAGGCTAACGTTAAGTTTTTGGTCACGGGGCGTCACAGATGTTCCCAGACAGATTGTGGATGTGAAGCGCATTTACTGCTGTTGTGCTCGGCATCGAGGGTGCGAATTTGTGCAGGTTTTTTGTCACGCGGCAGTTTGAGTCTGTTGAGCCCATTCAAACTGTGATTAGGAAATTGTCAAAGATGCACACTCCTAATACCAGACGGCTTCAGTGGGTTTGAATGCTGTGCACCTGTTCTATACACTGTTCAATGCGCGATGCAAGCCTTTGCTGCTGCGTTTCATAAACGTACCTTTGACCACAAGTGCATGTATATCATACACAACCTACCCCGCAACGGTCCATTTTGCTGATCGGCTGATGTTTCACTCTGTTGCATAGTAGCGAGCCAGTTCGAACTGATTGGTTGGTTTGAACGTCACGTCGATGTTATTTCATGACAGGAAACCCTTGATTTGCTGGGTTGAGTTTTTTGACTGTTGCTTGATGTTGCAGTTCGCTTTTGTGAAGATGAGGCCGACCTGAAATTCCGTGTGCAATCTTCATCAATGCTTTGATGAAGTGCGAATGCCTCAAACCATTCATAAATGCACAGTTCTTGGGTGTAGACCATTTGGGGTCTTTTCACCGATTTGGCTGCACATTCGTTTCCAGGAGTTGCTTGGGTGCTGAATAAAAATTTCGGGTCAGTTTTTGCATATTACCTCTCATGAGACCGCTATCGCCTCTTGCATTGGAAATGACCATTTACAAGGAGTTTTACGTCGCCACAACTGGGGTGGTTGGTTACGTCGTAACAGATAACTAATAACTGCGCTCATTATGTGCGAACAATATTATCGTCTTCAATAAACATCCGTGGTTTTGTGTCCATGTGCTCATGCGTCATGCGGGTGGGAGCAGAACGGTTATGTATTAAAAAAAGCTTAAAAATGCATTGGTTTTGTGGTTAATTTTTTTATCACTTATGTAAAATAAGAACACCAACTTGCTCTGCATCAACTATACGTAACTGCGCACTTGCAACTCGAACAACCATGACAATGAAAAGATAGCGCCTCATAATAATTACAAAAAACAAGAAGCACAGTTGCAAGATACATAGGTCATACTAAACTTCTGGGACTATATATGTAGGAGACGTCACAAATCATAGAATATAAGGCATAGAAAACCGAATTTCTCTTTCGCATGTCCTTCATTTCCAGTGTCGCCCGCCGCTTCGCGGATCGGGAGGCTGTATGCCATGCTCGACGAGTTGGTGAACAATCAAATTTTCAACACTTATGAACGCCTCCCCGCAGATGTTGCACACTATCGGTTCTGCAAAAACACATATTGAAGTTTCAACTCAAGTTAGCATTTCATTTGAAATTGGATCATTAGAATAATAGCGCGAAACAGAAAATAAAAACAAAACCGCGAGCGCTGGCCAAATTGCACAAGTCTTTTGTAAGATGCAAAAGTCGCGGACGCAAAAGAAGGTTACGTTCTGTAATTTTACATCATGATGGCGACTGTGTCGCCTTCAAGATGCAGACAAAAGTCACCGATCTTTGCACTTGTGGCGACCAACAAAAAAACGCAAATCATTGCAAAGTTGGCGACGTTCTTTCAAAAATCGGCGATCAATGTACAAACGTGGCCGATGTAGAAAGGCCAGCGCGCCAATTGTGGCCACTGTTTAACGCGCTGAGGCCAACAACGATTTTGTTTATAATGTAGCTCAAACTACTGTAATTACTCTAAATTATTAGAAATAAACATCTAAAGCGACTAACGTGCCGAAGCCAACAACGAACAGTAGCACAACACCATGAGCACGAAAATGATGATCGTGCGCAATGAGTCCATCACGATGACTGATGCTGAATGAATGCAAATGAATGGAATCTGGGATTTCAATGAAAGCACTAATCACTGTTCGTCTAGTGCCAATTCGCAGTTCGCATCGTATTCGCATTCGCGATTCACGTATTCGTAATCCTACAGTCGTTCTTCGATATACTGACGTCGTATCCCAGAAAATGAAGGGTTTCATGTCGACGTCGAATAAAGTCGACGTGACATTCAAACAAACCAATCAATTGGAACAGGCACGCTACTATACAACAAAGTGAAACATCAGCCGATCAGCAACATGTGTTGTGTATGAAATCACGTGCGCGTATGGTGAAAAGTGGAACGCAGCAACGCGCATTGAACAGTGTATAGAGCAGGTGCACAGAATTCCAACCCACATGAAGCCGTCTGGTATGAGGAGTGTGCATCTTTGATAATTTCCTGATCACAGTTTGAATCGGCTCAACAGATTCAAACTGCCGCGTTACATCCAACCTGAACAAATTCGGACCGACCACAACACCAATAAACGCGAGGCGCTTCACATCCACAATCTGTCTGAGAACAGTTTTCGCGCGCAAAACAGGGGGTCAAAATTTTTGTGGCCAACCAATACTGGAGATCCCAGCGTGGCCAGGCTCTTAAAGACATTGCGTGAAGCGATAGTTGTCTTGTTACAAGCGCGACACGTGCGATGTGTCAACCAATAAGCCCGTTCCCCTTCCAGCCATGTGCGTGCCGCGTGCCATCCGCGTGCGTGCTATCGGTCGTTCGCTGTGTCATCCCAAACATTCGTATCTCATCACCGGCGGACTCGGCGGTTTCGGACTCGAACTGGCGCAATGGCTTGTGCATCGCGGCGCTACAAAGTTGGTCCAACGCTGGCTTCCTGTCGTGGAAGCGCATTGCACCTTTCTTTCAGTAAAACCCACCACGACCACGGGAAGTATTTTTCAGCGATTTTTGTGTTCCCATTGTGTCGTTAATCTCGTGATTATCACTCCACATGCATTAGGGCGATACCAAACATGGGGACACGGATGTTGCTTGCCTTGGTGAAGCGTGGATATAAGAAATTTACTGAAGCCACTAGTTTCGTCCGGCATAAAAAGTTATGTCGGGGAACGTCTTTCGCGCTGGTCCAAGTTAGCGGAAGTACTAACTTTCTTAATGTCCTTAATTCGAACAAACGCCGGACCGGTCCGATCCGATTCGATGACCAAGTTTGATATCATTCAGCGATTTTTTTATATTGCCCGAAAATGACGGCCCCGAAAATGTCACTACAAAGAGGCTAGATTGCAACTGCGTTGAACCTCGGTGTTTTTGGTTTCACGTCCACCTTCGCCCTTTTCAGACTTGTGCTCACTTCGCGTACCGGCGTTCGCACCGGCTACCAGGCGCGCTACGTTGACACGTGGAAAGCGCTGGGCGTACAGGTTAACGGTCACTATGTGTATTGGCTTGTTGGCATTGGGGCCAGGGCCTACCAGCACATGATTCTCTCTTGTGAGAATTATCGGTTATTCATTGAACACTGCAAATTCGACAAGCGTAAAACTTGTTGCAAAATTGCTGCGTGTAAAGCCCGGAACAGCCTTTACACGCAGCAATTCTGCAACAATGTTTATTCATAAAAAAATCACGTGGTGATCAGGGCTGCATCCCGATGCCGGCAGAATGCACGTCGTATAACCCGAATTACTACTGACATCAATGTGTCCTGTTCAGGTGCTCATCAGCACGTACGACATTTCGAAGCCTGAAGACACCGAATCACTGATCGATCAATGTCAACAACTGGGTCCGTTGGGTGGACTGTTCCATTTGGCCATGGTTGGTTTGTATAATTGGCTGCATCCTGACTGATTGTAAAGTGGTTGACGTTTGTTTGGCCATGGTTGATTTGTATAATTGGTTGCATTCTGACTGATTAGAGTGGTTGACGTTTTGTGACATTTGAATCTTTCAGTAACTGAGACAACCGATGTTGAGAGTTTCCTCGCGTTTATTTCGGGACCGTTAAATTTGTCAATGAGTGTCACTATCGTCAGTCAAGTGCGCAAACGACGTGCATTACCCGCTCGACACCCCAATGTGCCTAGTGGGGTTCACTTACATAACTTTTCCTATTTGATGTAATCAGCTAAAACGTTCTGTATATCAGTTTCTATGCTAACCACGGGTCCGGGGCAGCGTTGTTTAAAAAAGTGGTTAATTAAAAAAAATTTTTTGAGACTCAGATTTTGCTTTTTTTTAATAAAAAAAGTCGCCCAAAATGGGTTGAAATGTCCAAAAATGGCCTTTTTCGAGGCAAAAAATTGGCACTTTTTTCTGTGGACGGGACAATTGTCCCCAAATCCGTACAGGGATGCGCGGGGCTGGTCTTTTATGGTGATGTGGCACCGATAATGCACTACTACAGGCTACTACATGTATATATATGCAGGTCTGGTGCAAAACCGGGCGCGCAAAGTCGATTTGGCACAATTTGGTGAAAAATGGGTCAAGGGGGTGCTTTGGTCACGTGACCATTCTAACGGACTTCTTGGGGGTCGAAATTGAGTTGATACGTACGGCGCAGTGAAGATGTGTGGTGCGTGGTAGTGAAACATCACGCACGAGTTTTATGCAACCAAAACACACAGCATACACTCTTTATAGTGAGCAGGCACTTTCGGGCGCTGTTCGCTTCTCATGCCTGCCGGTGCCGAGATATGTTTTTGGTGATTTTGTTTTCTGATTGTAACTTTGGAAACAGGGCCAACCAAATCTTTCAACAACAATGAGACAAAACATCAGAAAATACTCAGCAAACAATTTCCAGAAAATAACGGCAAACTTAAAAATTGCAAAAAGCTGCGCATGAGACGACGTTGGATTTGGACTGGGGGCACAGGCCTAAGAGCGGTGTCAGCTGGAAGCCGACCCATCTCATCCCCAGTCCTCGTCTACAACGTACGCCTCCTAGTGTGGTGTTGTTTCGCTTGTTGTGCTCTTGCTTTACAGCGCGCACTCCTGTGGGCCACAGGAGCTGTGCTGAGCGGTCGTCTAAAGATTGCTTTTATTATTTAGGTGGGTCGGTGAAACAGAATGGTGTTGGTAGCGTTGCATAATTAATCAATACTGCTGCAGTGTGCCCATGTTTGTTCTTTGCGTGTGCAAACACACACACACACAGTGAGCAGAGACAAGCAATAATAATGCACGTGCATCTTGCTAGATCAGGGTGCCTCTTGCACACACATACAGCCTGTATGTGAGCACACCTGTGTACTGCAGCCTGGTGGTGAGTAAATTTAGTATGACCGTTTTGTGACTGATGCGTGTCACTTCAGTCTCAACTCCAGTTCAAACAGTGCGCTCTGGAGAACTGTCAACCTTCCGCAGCCAGAAGAAACGCTTCACAATTCAATTTATTGTTTGCATCCAGTATCGACACACACATGACAGAAGTCACAACGACAAAGTTTGAAGACGAATGCCAGAAAAAGATGAAAAATCAAATGAACCGGCACCTTGAAGTGACTTCACGACGAACATTCACAAAAGTGTAACATTTTCGCGCGCCACGCGCGCATGAGCGTATTTTGTGTAGTATTTGGCTTAAAATCGGCGAATTAAACATAAGCGCAAGATAAAAACGATTTTTTAAAATTCAAACTCACAGTCGAGATAAATATGACCTTTGGGATTCCCTTGGGATACCTGAGCAATCCCTTGGCCCAGGGTTGTTTAAAAAAAAGTGGGTTAATTAAAAAAATTTAAAAAAAATTTTTTTGAAACTCAGATTTTGCTTTTTTTAATAAAAAAAAAGTTGCCCAAAATGGGCTGAAATGTCCAAAAATGGCCTTTTTCGAGGCAAAAAATTGGCACTTTTTTCTGTGGACGGGACAATTTTTCCAAAATCACGCCTGCGGCGCCCTGTATTGTCCCCAAATCCGTACAGGGATGCGCGGGGCTGGTCTTTTATAGTGATGTGGCACCGATAATGTACTACTACATGCTACTACACATGTATATATGCAGGTCTGGTTCCAAACCGGGCGCGCAAAGTCGATCTGACACGCAAGATTTGGGCTGTAATCGATATTTTGATGGTCGTATATCAGATATACGGCATTAGATGAATTAAAATACGTTGTACGGCATGCTATAATACATCAGAGTAACATCGTTAGTGAACAACAACCTCAGACTGGTCGGAGACCCTGGAATCTGCACAATACTACCGGGTGTCACCACACAAGTTCGGTCTCAGGCGAAAATTTTTCAATTTTTGAAAAATATGTTGTATCGATTTCATTTATCCTGAGACGTCGTTTGCAACACTTTTTCTAATAAAAAAATCTTTCGTCTAAAAACTTTTTTAAAGAAAAGCTCGTTAGTTAAAAAAATTTTTTTTCAACCCTGGTCCGGGGCCGTCAGACTCCTGGGAAGGCGTGCACAGGGTTGGGCAAAAAAAACGACGGCGCTTTTTCTTAAAAAACGACGTTTTTTTTAAAAAAACGTCTGGGTCGTTTCTAGTTTTTTTTGAAATTCTGAATTTCCTTGATTTTCCCTGATTTTTCAGGGAAAGTAGCCTGATTTTCAAGGAAAATTAATTTTTTGTCCCAATTTTTTCAAAAAATTTTCGACCAATTTTTACTTTGTCGAGATACGTCGATATACGGAGTTTGACTTTCAGTGATGAACCCGACGAAAGTTGGTCCCATGATGCGGGTCTGATATGGGATCTTAACAACTCGCTAGAAAAGGGTTGAAACCCGTTTATTTTGCCTCAGAATACATAGAATTACTTCATTTAACCACGTTTTCTTCCCAACATGAGTGTTTTCCAATTTTTGGGGGCATATTTTGGTCATCTGGGCGTCTTAAAAAAGTTTTTTAAAAACGTTTTTTAAAAAAAGATTTTTTGAAAAAAAAACGTTTTTTGCCCTACCCTGGGCGTCCATCAACCATTTTAACCATATTTTACGGGCCGACCCGATGTCGAAATCTATAAGTGCACATTCAAAAAATAACCCAAGCCAAAAACATCACCCAGGTGCTACGCGACACGTTGTTCGAGAATCAGACGACCGAAAACTTCCAAGACGCCGCCAAAATGAAGTACGACGGAACGCGCAATCTGGACCGCGTGACCAGGAAGAAATGCGATGCGCAACTCAAATGGTATGGTTTGGGATACATTCCGAAATAGAATGATTGATTGAAACGGACTTTAAACCGAACTATGCCATGTGCAAACCTGGTGACGAATCTGAATAGCATGTTAACGTGACTTCTATGGTATCAGGTAGTGCCAGGTTTGCGCTGGGTGCAATAGGCGTCGATTCTACGCTGGTCAAAAAAAGTTTGTTTACCTAAAATAAGTCTGCAACAAAGGCTACTCCGATCCGATTTTGATGCCTTAAATCAAGATCACTTAGCATCAAACGCACAAGATCAACTCTTGACTGCATTCGCAGGTTCGTCGTGTTTTCCTCGATCACAGCCGGTCGCGGCAACGCCGGTCAGACCAACTATGGCTGGGCCAACAGTACAATGGAGAGGGTGATTGAACAACGAAGGTTTTCAAATAGTATTCATCTTCCTCTTGATTGCCCACATCATCTGTCATCTGAGTCATCTGTCAACACACCTAATGTTTCAGACACGACGGTCAGCCAGGCATCGCTATCCAATGGGGTGCCATCGGTGACGTCGGTGTGATCATGGACAACATGGGTAGGTGTCAATTGAATGGATTCATGAATGGATTCATTGATCTACCGATCTCTACACGTGTGTGGTCGATTGACAAACACCGATTGCAGCTGGTGACAACACAACGATTGTTGGTGGCACAGTGCCGCAACGTATGCAATCGTGTCTGCAGGCATTGGACACGTTTCTCAGCTGGAATCACCCGATCGTCAGCAGCTACGTTCGGGCAGATGTTGGCGCGAAGAAGATTGATTCGTCTGGTTAGAGCATTTTGTGTGAAAGTTTCGTTCATGTCCATGATTGACGTTTAACATTTTTTTATAATGGTCGCTATCAAACTTGGTGATCGAATTGGACCAGATAGACACGTTGATGTGATGTGACTAGCAGCGATCCGATCCGATCACCAATACAGTGCACCATATATGAAACTGTAAAAGAGCAATTTTTTGCATAATTTTTTCCCCAAAAATAATAACGTAACAAAAATTTTTTTAAATAATATTTTTGCGCAAGTTCACGCCTGACCAATTTACACAGGCGGAGTGCTGGCGACGATCGCACGCATTGTCGGTGTGTCTGATGTTTCAAGTCTGAATCTGGACAACAATCTCGGTGATTTGGGCATCGATTCGCTGATGGGCGTCGAGATCAGACAGGTTGATTGAAAATGAATACAATTTTTTAAATTTTATGATCGAATCGGATCTGCCTCGATCTCTGTGATCCGGATATTTTGAGAATTGCATAAGGTAATTCGACAAGGCAGTCGACAAGGTAATGTTGACCAGCGTAAAATAGGTTACCGTGAATCTGAGAAGTGGCCAAAGGACGTGCAATCCAATCACCTGGTTTAATTTGATATCGCTGTTGAGTTTCGCCGGCAAAAAGCCCATCAAAATAAGTTGTCAACACTCAAAGTATGAGTACTCAAAACCACTACTCTCAAAACGCATCAACTGTTCGCATCAACATGATGTTTCATTCAGGTACTCGAACGTGAATACGACATCGTGCTGTCGACGGCCGACATCAAATCGGTTGGCTGATGTTTCAATTTTAACGACTGTCAATAAAATCACTCAACAACTAACGTTTCAAGTATCGATAAAAGTTTTATTATAAAGTCTTTTTTCACAAAATTTTTCGAAATTCAGATGACCCTTGGCAAACTGCAAGCTTTGACGACGGGCGAAGCGACGATGTCACCAACGGACGTAGCCCAGGGCAAGAAGACGGACGTGGAGATGCAGCAACAGATGAATCAAATGTTCAAGTTAGTTTCTCTTTTGGGTTAATGCCAGTAAACTATAGGCTGGCATCAAACCTAGTGATCGGTTCGGTCGTGGTCATTTGTGTTTGGGACTGTACTCGATGGCACCAAGCTGCTTTTATTTTTGTTAGATTTTTACGTGTCCGTTACCGTGTTACGGTGTCAATATTCCGGGAGAAACTCGTGTTAACAGTATGAATTTACTATCTAAGCAGTCGGACCTCGGACAAGACCTGTTGCCCAATCTGACACCAGACAATATCATGAACACACAGATCACATGTGTCAAAGCCCAAAGCAGTCACGCACAACACTGCAACTCTATGTCGTCTCACGCCCACCACGTACACGAATTGCAGATTGCGAATCGACGTCAACGACTTTGCCGCCACCGATGACCTGGTGCACATCAATGCCGTACCACCTTCGAAATCGGCCAAAAACGTCTACTTTGTGCACTCTATCGAAGGCATTGCGACACCCGTCAAGAAATTAGCCGGACTGCTACCCTGGCCTGTCTGGTGTTTCCAATGCACACCAAACACACCACTGGACACAATTGAAAGCGCTGCGCAGTATTATGTCAAGGTACGGTGATTGCCGAGTAGTTTATTGTTGATGTTTCATATGACAACTACAATTACACTACAAAATTTAGCAACGGTATTTGAGGATGAGGGACTTCTATCAGTAATTTTGAACAGCGTTACAAAACACCACGTGATAAAGCAAGACCGATTCGATCCCCAAGTTCGGTCCGACCGGAGGTATAGCATCGACTGATGTTTCAATTTTCAGCTCATGCGCGCGCAGCAACCTCACGGCCCCTACCGTATCGTCGGCTATTCGTATGGCGCGTGCATTGCGTTTGACATGGCCTGTCAACTGCAGGCAGCGGGTGCTCAGGTGCAGATTGCGTTGATCGATGGATCACATGGATACATGCAGGTGAATGGGTGATTGAATGAATGGCTGAGTGAACTACTAATCGATAGGTTCTAGCGAATCTTTGATTGAATACCACTGATCGAGAGATTGTTTGTGAATTTATTGAACACCAGAGTGAATCTATAGATTGATTGATATTGATAAACTAATTCATCGAGTAATTGAATGATTAATTGAAGTATTGAATGAATGAACACATTGATTGATCGATTGATCACTGATTTATGTTGCAAATCACGTTCAAATCATCATTCCAATTTGATACATTCACAGACGTATCGCAAAGCGTACCGTTTGGCGTACGGGGTGACAGAAAAGTTGACCAACAACAAGCTGTTCGAGACCGAGATTCTCGCTGCATTTGCACAACGATTCAGCGATTTCGATTACGCCACTGTCAGGGGTCAGATGTTGGCGGTTAGGAGGGGGGATATTTTTCACTCACACTCGTTGACAACATTGCTGTTGGTCGGAAATGTGTACAGCATTTTCATCGATGATCGTGTTGGGGTGACGATCGGATCGCATCTTCTGATCACGGTGTTAAAAATAACGATGTTACGTGGTTTGAGGCTTATTCTAGTGTAGTCAACGCGTCTGCGCATACCTTTCTTGCTAACGCGGCAGGATGTCTGTTGTCGTCAACGAATCGGCTGTCACTATCCCAGTGTGTTAGTTACAGCTCGTTTTGAATGCAAAATTCATTTATTCGTACTGTAGGTGGTTAGGAAGAACTCAGAGCTGGATTGGGAACGCAGGTGGCTACCATCGGCATGGGGTTCAGTACCAAATCGTCATTATTTTCTTCTTTTTGTAAAAGTTAGGCGACCTACAGACAGGTTTGATTGGATCAAATATTCGTTTATTTCTGCGCGCAGGCATCTGACTGGACGGCGCGCGTGGACATCGTTGCCGAGCTGGTGATGCAAGCCGGCCTGTTCAAACAGTCGGACACATTCAAATGGGCGTGCAATTCGCTCAGACAGAAATTCTACGCCGCCGACAAGTAAGACACGAAAACATCATCAATACATCTTTGAAGCTGATCTTATCATACCAAGTCTCTGGTCTCTGCGGTAAATAATTCTCGGGCATTCGTTTTTCAACCGAAAACTTTCGAGACATACAGTACGTTATGACGTCAGATACGATCCAACGAGCAAATACCGTGGCGAAATGACGCTGTTGCGCGCTGAACATGGAGCGGCAAAGGACATTGAGAAGGACTATGGACTGTTGAAGGTTTGAAGTATTTTTGGGTTCATGATTAATGGGTCCGGTGTTAGTCAAACACGTGATCTGCCCGCCCTAAACGAAGCTCGATTTGCTTGAATTTGATGCCCAATCTGTCATTGATTGCACTGGAAGATGCACGTGTTTGATCGAATCACTTGTTGAATGAATTCAAAATTCCAACCAAAGTCTAGTCAATCAAAAATATTCTTCGCTGGTTGGGTTTCAGTAGGTTTTATCACGTATGTAGCATCACATTATACATCA
>JASAMV010000935.1:0-25141 GCA_030248065.1 Rhynchonema sp. JSB1_4
GTCACCCAAAAAGCGGTAAAATTTGTGTTCGAGTTCAGGTTTGCGAGGTTGGCGCGGTTTAATGTGGTTTGGGTTGAGCGATGTTCGATTGTTTTTTCAGAGTCCGTCTGGAGGTCAAAGAAGTGTGAAAAGTTCAGATCGGTCCACCCTATAAAAACCGGTCTTTTGGGTCACTCAAAAAGCGGTGAAATTTGTGTTCGAGTTCAGGTTCGCGAGGTTGGCGCGGTTTAACGTGGTTTGTGTTGAGTGGTGTTTTGATTGTTTTTGTGAGTCCGTCTGGAGGTTAATGAAGTGTGGAAATTACAGATCGGTCCACCATGTAAAATCCGGTTTTTGGCTCACCCAAAAGTGGTAAAATTTCTGTTTGAGTTCAGGTTTGCGAGGTTGGCGCGGTTTAATGTGATTTGTGTTGAGCGATGTTCGATTGTTTTTTCTGAGTCCGTCTGGAGGACAAAAAAACATGAAAATTTCAGATCGGTCCACCTTGTAAAAACCGGTAAACAAACCCTTTTGGGTCACCCAAAAAGGGGGAAAATCCGCTGGCGGGGTGGGGCTGGCCGGGCGGGGCGCGGTCGGAAGGGGGGGGGGGGTGCCGCGGCACAAAGCGCGCGCACAGCACGGCACCGCGACGCGGGAGCACGGGGCACGCCTCAGACCTGTGGGGTGTCTGGCCCCCCCCCCCCGCGCAGCGGGTGTGTGTTGGCTGCTTGTTTCGCGTGTGCTGCTTCATTTGTGCTTTTGTTTATTATATTTATCTTGTGTACAGTAAAGCAACGCACGAGCCACGACGGCATCCATCGCGATGCCGGAGTGCGCGTTCCCATTTGATGTCTTCACAAGACTCGACAAAAGGGTCAAAACTAGGAAAAAAGTGCCGGAGGCAGCGCCGTATACCTTGGTTGTGGTGACCACACGTTGTCACTCTGTTTCTGATGATATAATGGGTCAAAACAAGCACCTTGTCCTCTATGCAGTATTTCCGTCAGTTTCTGATGATATAATGGATCAAAACAAGCACCCTGGCCTCCATACACTTTTTTACACAGTTTCTGATGATACAATGGGTCAAAACAAGCCTGTTCGTTCACTTTGACGACAACCAAGGTATACGCCGCGCGCTCGCCGGGGAGTTACCACCATTGTTTGTGTCATCAACTGCGAGTTAAATGGGTCAGCCAATTTTGTTGACGGTCACAAACACAGTTTTCGAAATGATCAGTGATGTACAAACTGAGTGACCTAGTCGACCAACCAGTGTCACAGATTTTAGAACGCTATGGTTCATTTAAGTTGTCAGTCGTCTAACTTGTGTCATAGATTGCGGAACTTACAGTCGTGGTTCAACCGGTGATAATCTAGTCGTGCAACTAGCGTAACAAGTTGCTCAACCAATGATTCAACTAAGCTAGTGATAATATAGTCGTCCAACTAGTCTCTCGAACTGCGGTACCTGGTGGTGCAACTTGTGATGATTGCATAAGTCGTCCATTGACGGCGCAATAGTCTAGTAGTAACAGTCGAACCTAGTGATGGACGCACAAACCAAAAAAAAAAACCCCCCACACAACCACCCACCACACCCCAACCCCCCCAAAAACACTATCATAGTTGGTCGACCAGTGTTGCGTAGGTGATCGCCGATCTTGTTCATGGAGGTAATTTGTTTTCAGTTGTGAACTAGGAAAAAAGTGCCGGAGGCAGCGCCGTATACCTTGGTTGTGGTGACCACACGTTGTCACTCTGTTTCTGATGATATAATGGGTCAAAACAAGCACCTTGTCCTCTATGCAGTATTTCCGTCAGTTTCTGATGATATAATGGATGAAAACAAGCACCCTGGCCTTCATACACTTTTTACACAGTTTCTGATGATACAATGGGTCAAAACAAGCCTGTTCGTTCACTTTGACGACAACCGATTGTGCTCTAGGTTGGACTTTTCGTCAATTTTTGCATTGGATCTTTTCCTGACGTTACATCCTCACAAGTTTGTCGGTTGTGAAAGCTTGATTTTAGTTCCAAATACAAATGCATAAGGTTCCGTGGAAAGTTTCACTTGTGGTAACGCGGACCCATTTAACTCGCAGTTGATGACACAAACAATGGTGGTAACTCCCCGGCGAGCGCGCGGCGTATACCTTGGTTGTCGTCAAAGTGAACGAACAGGCTTGTTTTGACCCATTGTATCATCAGAAACTGTGTAAAAAAGTGTATGGAGGCCAGGGTGCTTGTTTTGATCCATTATATCATCAGAAACTGACGGAAATACTGCATAGAGGACAAGGTGCTTGTTTTGACCCATTATATCATCAGAAACAGAGTGACAACGTGTGGTCACCACAACCAAGGTATACGGCGCTGCCTCCGGCACTTTTTTCCTAGTGAATGTTACACTTTGGTGCAGTCACCGTGCAATTTGCACCCCCCCCCATAAAAAAAGAAAAACGCGCCAGAGCAGGGACATATCTTTTCTTTTCATTCTCTTTTCACACAAACTTGGCGGGCTCCCCCTCATTAAATAAAATAATTTTAATATTTCACCTGATATATTGCAGAAAAAACGAAGCAGCAGAGCAAGAAGAGGAGACAAATAAAAATATACACACACACACCCACCCATGCCGGCGCCCGCGCCTTTTAAATAAATAAAAAGAAAGGAAAAAGAGAAAAAAACACACACAAAGAGAAAAAAAAAGTGATACGCCCTCTCCCTTCATGAGTTGTGTGTGCGCTCTGATGTCAGACAACACTCCCCCCCTCCTCTCTCTCCCCTTAAATAAAAAAATTAAATACTTAAAATTAATAACTTTACAAAAAAAAAACTACTAAATCAAATAAATCATATTAGACCCCAGAAAACACAAAAAAGTCGTAATTGGAGAAGCGAGAAATAAGGCCAACAGGGGACCCCAGCACACGCAACAGAATGATTATGGTGGGGGGATGCAAAGTAAGAATAAAGGTTGAGTGTGATTCTGATTACTTCGTCCTCAGCACAATATTCAAAAAAACCCCCCCCCCCACCCCCCCAAAAAGTTACAACCCCCCCCTTCCTCTCTTTTTCTGCCTTTGGCTCGACTTGTACTTCTTCTTGCCTTCCCCCCCCCCCGCCCCCCCCCCCCACCCGCGCCCGACAAACATCAATCCCTGTCTGTTGCACACCCACCACTCCCCACCTCACAGCCCCGCGTCACCAAGAATAATTTATATGCTAACACAAAGTAACACACACCCCCGCCCCTAATGCCAATGCAAAATGAAAACAAAACAAACCGACACAACCTTGCCATCGCCAATCCAAGCATCAGCAACTTGTGCGATACACCGACAGCGCATACTATCAAACTTGATGTTTCAGAATGTTCCGATTGTTGCGACGCGAACTGTTCCTCATCACAACTGTGCATCTGCGGAGGTAGTCATGGGGCAGCTTGCACGTGCATGGAGCGGGATGGTTTGTCACATTTACACATGACACGGTTTATGATCCACATTTTAAGCTATAGTTTTGTCGTCAAATCAGTTCGTCAAATCAAGCAGTAATACATGAGCCCCAAATGAACGCGAGAAATAATACGTGTGAACTGATGAAAAGATTTGACGCGGTGATTTGACGAATTACTATAAGCCATATTTTATTGTCCGGGCGTCTGAGCATAAGCCTACTGCATAAATGGGTCAAACTGGCTCGGCGCAGACTGAAAAACACCTGGTCTTGAAAACATCGCGCCTGAAAAGTCGCGGAATATGCCCATTTACATGATTGCAAATAAACTCACTGTTTTTGCAGCGTTTCTCAAGCGCGGCAAACGACGCCGTATTCACTTCAGAAACTGAGTAACACCAAGACTGAATTGTTCACAGCCGGAGATCGAAATTGCGATAGAATTCTCATAATTTTAAGATACAATTGGTACTCTGTTTTTCGGACACACTATCAACGATTTCGTTTTTTGTCGAGTGTTTTGGACTGCCGTTGCTTTTCTCTCAAGCATTATTATTCTTGCCTGATAAGCGTTGTTGTGCATGGTGCGGGTGGAAGAAACAAACGCATGCAATTCATGTTGCCTACATAATGTGCCATCCTACTGTAGGTAATGCATGCTGCATGCGTCTATCATTCCGCAATGGGATCCCAATTAACCCCATTGGGGGATTAAAAATTTCAGAATGCAACCCCTGCATCATGCTCGCTTATTCGCATTCGGCAACACCGAGTTCCGGTTTTAGTTACGGTTCCGGAAAATGCAGGGTTGGACCATCGGATTGCTCGACCCCGAAGACCTATGCATAATATACACGCACACACAATCTTGATTAGACAATCTGTGTATGTATTATGCTGCTCATTCGCAATAATCACCACTGAATTCATGACCTATGTAGTCCACAGGTGATTTGATATTTATTCACAGAAACCACTGGTGGCTTCATGCTGAAATCCAAACCAGTGAACATTTTTGCCCAAACAACTCTGTCGCAAATACCGCACAAAACATGAAATATAAGCCACTGTGCATGCTCTGCTTATCGTGCATTTCCTCTTCCACTGCATCTAAAAAAATTAGTCAGAAAAATCGTGTCGGTCAAGGACGGCGATTTAAAAAAGTTCTCACGCATTTTTGACAAAGTTCGCCTGGTGCAAAATTAACATAAAATTCTGGTTTTGCAAATATTATTTTTGCGCACAATTTAAGCTTGAAGCCGAATTCGAAAAAATAATTTTAACCGTTTCTTCTTTTCTTGTATCGTGGTTCTTGTCAGACACAAACAGAGCCAGTGTAAGATTATAATACAGCATTTTAGCGATTGTGTGACTTTCCGTAACGTATTCGGAATAAGTTGGTATGTCCCGTCACGACCACCATTATTTCGGCGTTCTGGCTCAGCTCGCTCATCATGCGACGCAGGTATGCAGGTACATACGCAACTTCATTATTCTTTCAATTGTTTCACCGTGGATAGCGATGCGGGTTGTCACGAAACAAAAAAATGAAGGACACATCATTACAATGCATGAAAACATATTATCACGGATACGTTTACACGTCATTTGAAAGCTTCATTCACTGACCGCGTAAATGGCTGAGACATCTGTCTGTCAATAACATTCCCTCGAGAAACCTGCGTTTGGTCGTGCGGCAGTGTTAACGTTGGCGTAATAGTTTCCTGTTGTTGAATGTGTGTGGGAGAACAAAAGCTGGTCCAACAATAACGAAATCATTCAAGCGCAATGACAAAGACGTATGTACATAACGAATACTGCATATAGTTCTGTAGTCCCAGGACAGGACTTGCCAAAGCTGATACAAATATTCACAAATTGTGCTGCAGTCTGCAGTCGGCGTTATGATCGTCGAACTAAACAAACACAACTTTTCCTACCGTCTCTTCCTGCCCCTTGTCGTCGTCAACATGTTGATCTTGGTCTCATGGTTCTGGTGCAGCGACTCTGCGCCACAACCTAGCCATTGGCAAATGCAATCACCAACCCATACACCGATCGGTGTGCTCCGTTTGCGTCAGTTATGGCCGACTCTCGCGATCGGATGGCATCCAGAGTTTAACGTGCTCACAATTGATGCGAAACCGGTGATTTGGATGTTCTGGGACACCGGCAAGCCACCAGCCATTGTGCAATTGTGCATTGAGACGTTCAGATGTCATAATGAAGGGCAGTGACGCTCAGAGTTTTCAGTTCGTGACCACAGCCGACGGGTGCGACCGGGCGCGTCTTACCGGCGTAAAAAGGCACCAATTGTTTCAGGTGATGCGCACGTGCAGGTTGTCAGCGAACAGGACATGTACAAGTGGATTCCCAACGTTCACCCAACATTTCCACACCTGATACCCGCACATAAAGCGGACTATTTCAGAGCG
This sequence comes from Rhynchonema sp. JSB1_4, assembly GCA_030248065.1. Lineage (NCBI taxonomy): Eukaryota > Metazoa > Nematoda > Chromadorea > Monhysterida > Xyalidae > Rhynchonema > Rhynchonema sp. JSB1_4. The sequence continues at coordinate 5,881 of JASAMV010000935.1, forward strand.
AGAATACTTGGTGAGACTGACGTCACGGATAACTGAAGTCCTATCACTGTCATAATGTAACAGTCGATTGTTCTACATCTGTGCAATGCTAGTGCAGGGCTGTCATGAGGACGTGCTTTGCACAAAAAATGATACACATGCAAACCGGTGATGAATGCACTTGTGGTCATGCTAAAGCATAAGAAAGAGTCGACCTCATTGCTAATCAAGGCTTGGAATCACAACCGAGCTACTGTACCTCATAATTGTTATGCTATTATTTCAGACGAACATGGTGGCATTTATGTTGACAGCGACACCATCGCAATGCAAACGACAAAGTATAAGTTCGACAAACTTCGATGGTACGACCTAGTGTCGTACATGTGGGCGCCCTATGGGACAATAATGTCAATGGGCGCCATCGGACCATTGAAGGTATGTAGGTCAAAGACATTTGCCTTTCCAGTCATAATGATATCTGACCTGACGTGTGGATTATCTAGGCGCGTTCCACATTTACTGCCGAGTGGGTGAAACGTCTGCACATGAAATTGGATGAGAAACAGCATCAATTAATGGCTTGTTCATGTCATCGCTTGTCTTGTACTTGTTCAAATAGCAGAATTATAACATCGACTGAATTTCAGCAATCTAACGCCTCGCGACAAAAGCCAACTAAGAAAGTTCAATACGAGTTCGATTCTTATCCATTGGCTTGGGGCGAAATCCTCGGCTCAATAGTTAACATTGTAATAGACAAACTGGCACTGAACGGAACTTTGAGATACTTTCCTATGAACGGCGAGAGCGCAGTTGGTTAGTGACGTTTTGTTGATCGTTTGGTGTTCTCGTTCAAAGAAACTGCTGTGATTATACTGTGGGCTTATCAACTTTGAAAGCTACGGCTTCGATTACGTCAAGGCAAAGGTGTAGCATGCTTCAGGCAAACCGTATCAGCTACTGCTACGCCATTGCATTAGGCCAGCCATGTCATGGCAAGGTTTGCTTTTGCCTTGCCTTGGTACAACCGCAGTCGCAGTTGTTGCTTTCAAAGTTGACACGGCTCTCAAACTTTATCAAAGGTCAAGCAAGCAATGGCGAGATGATGCGTAAGTGCTCCACCAGCTCTGCATTCACCATCACTCAATCGCCGTTCATTTACTGGGCTCACCATCAAGTCAAACGTTAGGACACATTGTATTATTGTTAGACAGGGGGTTTTGCGCATTTCGACCTTCACTGAGGGTGTACCAGGCCGTCGTCTGATGCGAAAGAGCTTGGTGGTCACATGACTGCAAAAATAGGCGAGTTTAGTGCTTAAGTGACACCAGGTGAGGGTGGTAGTCGCTGTCACATCACATGGCATGTGGCACAGAAACACATGCCCGTTGGAGAAGGCTGCGGGTTACACAACCATAAGTCGCATTCTATAAACGTGTGTGACACCGAGGTAACAAGTGTGAGCTATGTAACATCCTATTTATGCAGACATCAGGTCCACCAGGACATCCTCAGAGCAAATGCATCACATGCTCATGTTTCCCCAAAAAGAGGTGATAATAGTTCTTATGATACTTCACCTTTTGCGCAAAACACTGCATGCCAGTGCGAGAGGGCAACGGGTTACACAGCTACAAGCCAAGTAAATATCACTTTTCTGGTTGTTGCAATGTTGTAAGAGCTGTGCCTTTTGCTCTTTTCGCCATACTTCTGACGGGCAGTGCAAAATGACATCGTCAGAAGAACGAATGCATACAGCAGATGGTCAGGTGACCCCAAAATGTCAGAGCAGTGCGTTTTGCTCTCCTATCATCTGAAGTTAATAAAATACGCATCCGGATGTTCGCATGTCCATCTCTTAATCATAAAACGCACAACGATTCATTTTGGCAGACACGACGGACGCGTGGCCGGATCGACACACAGTGCTGGCGCAGGATTATTGTCTGGTCGACATTCTGGTGTTGTCCATTCAGGAATGCGCCAGGAGACGACAGCTGGGTGCCGACGTCTATGATGCACCATTCAAACCTCGCACATTCACAATCGGTGGCAAGCGCAAAGGAAAAACCAAGCGCATGCTCGCTCACGCAGGAGCGGCGAAGCTTCGACATTTCATGGTCAACGGACTAATCACTAATGACTAACATTCACAAGAGAAGCAGTCTTAGAGTTATGATTAGGCCCACACTTAGACTGAAGCTTGTTTGCGTCTTGGTTTAGGCTTTACACACGGTGTGTGGACTCGTCCGAAGCCGAAAGCTAAGAGCCCAGCCCAATTCGAGCCACTACTGCAGTGCGTGAGCTCATCTTGCACCACAAGGTACAGTTTCATGAACGAAAATGGGCCACGCGGTCACCTTTTCATGTGTGTATGCGACAGAATCTTTGATTTTGAGAGTGATTATTTTTTGGTCTCTTCAAATTTCGCATGTACAAGAAGTGGAGACACGAGGGTCGATATCAAAGTTGTGATCGGATCGGATCTGTCTACCAAGTCACGTCACATCGGAGTGATCGGATCGGACTATCTAGTCACATTGATGTGATGTGACTAGGTAGTCACATCACGTGACGTGCTCTGATCTGACTTGCTCACCAACAGAGGCAGTCATCTGGGCTTGCAGCATAACACTGTATTTATACAACTTGCGTTATATTTCTTGCTGCAGCGTGACATGTTTTCATGTGATACATCCCTGTTTGCAGAGATGTTTGTTGGGGAAGACAGATCCGATCCGATCACATCATGTGAAGTGACCACCTGGTCACATTATCCGCATCAATGTGATCGGATCAATGGGACGCCGTCGGTGGGATTCGGTTGCCTGGTGTGGCCCTCCATCGTGGACGGAGCACGATGATTGCTAATAAAAAAACAATAACCACCAGGGAGCACTTTCTATTTCATACAATAAAAACTTACAAATTGTAGCCAAAAGTTACAAGCAATTGTAAATCCACTTTCCACAATAATTTTGTATCCAGTCACAATTTTTTGTAGCTGGATACAATAGAGCTGAAAATGTTTCCATAGCACGATTTTCTTTCGCTTAGGCAACCATGAAAACGCATGTTTCATAAAAATTAGTTTCCGATAAATTGCTTCTAGAGATGATAAACATTATTTAAAAAATCGGGCCCGGCTCAAATAATAGATAAACAATCAAATTGTGTCGAGTTAGGACGGTCCCACCGGTGTGCACCCAGCTACAATTTTTCTCTTTCTTACAATGCGAGTTACAAAATTTTCTTTTGTAGCTGGGTACAATTGTACCCAGTCACAATTGTAACTTCTTACAATTGTATCACTCACAATTGTAACTGCGTAAAGTGACTTTTGTACCTGGGTACAAATTGTAGCGTTTTTTTGTAAGAACTTACAATTTGTATGAAATAGAAAGTGCTCCCTGATGTGAACCGCAAACGCCACATTAAACGATCATCAGACGCCATTTTATTCCAGTATGAACTTTCATGACATAACAATTTCCACACTCAAATCGTACATCATAGTAGGAATTTGAACGTACCTGAACGCAGGGTTACGCAAAAAACGTTTTTTTCAAAAAATCGTTTTTTTAAAACGTTTTTTAAAAAAACGATCTTTTAAACGCCCAGATGACCAAAATTGGCCCCCAAAAAATTGGAAAACGCTCATGTTGGGAAGAAAACGTGGTTAAATGAAGTAATTCTATGTGTTCTGAGGCAAAATAAACGGGTTTCAACCCTTTTCTAGCGAGTTGTTAAGATCCCATATCAGACCCGCATCATGGGACCAACTTTGGCCGGGGTCATCACTGAAAGTCAAACTCCGTATATCGACGTATCTCGACAAAGTAAAAATTGGTCGAAAATTTTTTGAAAAAAATGGGACAAAAAATAGATTTTCCTTGAAAATCATGGTACTTTCCCTGCAAAATCCGGGAAAATCAAGGACATTCAGGATTTAAAGAAACGAAAAACGACCCAGACGTTTTTTTTAAAAAAACGTCGTTTTTTAAGAAAAAACGCCGTCGTTTTTTTGCCCAACCCTGCCTGAACGTTTGTCGGTTGTCTTGCATTCCTTCAACGACACTTGATCATCAAAACTCATATTGTGCGCACGCTACGTGGTTGGTACTGTCGCATAATTTTGTTGGTGGAAAAGTTTGGTCGCAAAATATCATAAAATTATGCCACAACGGAAGGAATCACTAAGACACCCTTGGCTCGCTTAGGTCCCTGTACATTATTGTTTACGTTATAAAAGACCGGTTTGGTTTGGAGTGAAGTGAAATCAGATTCTGAGCAGATATTATACAAAACGGGGGAACTAACCAATTAAGAATGAGCGAGGCACAACGGCTTCAAGAGTCGCTCATACTACGTTGGCGTGTGGGGGAACATCGGGTGGCATGACCGTCCACATGAGGCACAAGGCTTTACAAGTCACATGAGCCGGACATGGCACTTGGGTTACGGTAAATGAACGCTGTATCACAGAACACGCAAAATGTACGTAGCAAAACAATCAGTGATTTTATGGGAAAGTGAGGTTTTCTTGCAGATTCGTCCCGATTTTATATCGATGCGATTGCATCATCCCCGGCGAAATCATGGATCGGATCTCTTGATCTTATTATTGTAGTACTGGTTCTCTGGAAAATAATCTCTTATGCAGTTCCGCGCTTCATTATTATTCCTGTCCACAGAAGAAGGGAAAACATCATCTGATCAGCATACCGCGGGCGCGGCTGCCTGACTTAATCAAGTTTCATGCAAGAAGCTCTTTTAGGTTCTCCGCCGCCTGAGTCTGACTTTCTACCAACAATGATTCCCAGATTCTCAACAGGTCTTGTACCGCATCGCCTTTGGATACAAAACAGCTGGACCGATTCTACAAGGTTCTTTGTGATGTCCCGCTTTCGGGCACAAAGCAGCTGAGCTATGTATGTAGGTACGCAAGGTGTGCCGGAAAGTTCCATTACAGTATCCCCGTGGATTCCACGACAGTCGGGCAGCAAAAAAGAATGTGTATAAATAAAACTGGAGACCACACAAGATAAAAACAATTAAGCGGAAAACCTACGAACCAAATTCATAACAAACTTGATCACTGAACACCAGTACCGCAAAATAAGTACCGGAAAATGTTTCGTTCACTGTTCACAATAATGCTGAAGACAAAATAACAAACATGGGTAAAGTTAGCCGAAGAGCTTCAACCCAATGTATGTGCTCAAAAATCATTAGAGCAATGTGCTCAAAAATCATTAGAGCAAGGTTGAAATACATCCAAAAATTTATGTATTGTAAAAAGAGAACAACCGAAAAGCCAAAAGTTCATAACTTTCTATGTTCAGACACGTGAAAAGTTGGATCATCGAAAATTATAAAAATTGAAAAAATATAAAATCTGCGAAGTTAGCAAAAACAACACATAACAACATTTGACTTTCCAAAAATATGTTGAAAGAAATAGTCACCAAAATGTTCACAATCCAAAACTAATGTGGTCAAAACGACACGTAAAAAATAAAATTTAAAATGTAACGGGATTAGCAAAAAACACAACCGCTGTGCATGGCTCAATTTATTGCCAAGTCAGAAAAATAACGAGAAAAATAACTTTCTTCAAAGAAAAACTACAACCTTGAAGTTGTCAAAAGAAACGTCCAAGGATTCCATGAATAGTCCAAAATTATGTTAAAATGGATCAATTTCAAAAAATATAATTTTCTGTGATTGACGAATATGTTGCCAATAATCAGAACTGGAACGAGCAACCTTTGATTCACAAATGGAAAAAAGCCAACAACAGAAAAATCAAACACAAAACCTGTGTAACCCTAGTATCACAACTCGGGCAGCCCTAGGTCACTCTGTGGTGCTCGCTGACGTCCCGGGTGCGTTTGCCGAGTTGGCCAGGTACTGAGGGATCTATAAATAAGAGCAAACACTACATAGTTGGTAACATTCCAAAAGAAGAGATTAGTTTGAGTGAGCTCAGTTTCTGATCAAAATTGCTCCATAAAAATGGCAGCAACTGTTACACAAATATGTGTCATAAAAATGTTCCAAATTTATACTTAGTCAGAGTCAGAGACGGGAGAAGGAGCAAATTCAAGTGGCAGCGTCATTTCTAAGTTCAAAAGAGGTGTGGGTTCAGTTGGTGTGTAGACTGGCGTTCTGGGGTTGGCCTTTGCTTGACGAGACTGTTGTTCCTTACGGGCCAGTTTTTCTCTCGCAGCACGTTTGACCTTGAACTCGCGCAAGGTATACTTGAAAGTTGGAATCTTAAGAAAACGCAGCAGAGTTATATTTGGGTTGTCATGAGTAACGTGCGTACCTGATTTGTGGAATAACTGACCGGATTGACCGCCATGCGCTCCTTGTAATCCAACCACACCCAGTTGGTGAGCTTGGGCTCCATCGACTCGATGACGCTCGTTTTGCTGCCGTAGCGGTCGATGTGGTAGAACGGCGGGCGCATCGAAGCGGAGATGAGCGCCGAATAATTTGAGCGGATCACTCCTTGGCCATAGTAGATCCGCAACAAATTACTCAGTGGCTCACTCCACCTGAGCGTGTCCAGATCCCCAATCTGCAGTGGACTTGTTTGTCACATTCACCTTCATGTGCCTTGTGATGTCTTTTTGTGCATTATAGAATGATTCACACTGACGATAGCTTCGTGTACCGTCGGTCAGTATAAACAGGTCGAAAAGGTAATTGCAAAATACGCTGTATCGCAATTGATTGATTGTTTAATGTAATGAGTTATAGTCTAAGCTTAATAGAGCATACTATGGTTTTCGATTATACGAATAGTCTACAATCATTGGCTCAAGTTTCTCCCCAAGGTAAAGCATGGACATGAATTGGAAAACTGCAATTCCCAAGATACCACGATCATTGCCTCCCTCGCTCGTGACAACGCCACATTCAGTCTATGCACCGATTTCAGGAATCCCACTTTTCGGCGGGATTTCTCCTGGTCGATGGACATGGTGCCGTCTGCTTGTCGTTTTGGCACGGGAATGTCGGGGGCTTCGTCCGTCGATGATGACCTGACTAGGGACAACACCACAAAGTCGGTTTCGTGGCCTATGAAGCTGTCACTGGTGCACACTAGTTCCGGTGGCACCTGAAACATTATCCAAGGATTATGCGCTTGCAATGTTATGTAAGAGTATGTACACTGTGTATTTCACTCTCCCCTTTGTGATATAACCTTTACTTCGGCCCTGCGTAATTCCTGCTGAATGACCACCGTCTGCGCCTTGTACGGCGTCAGCACGCGAACGTTCGTTAGCGTGCCATATCGTTGTATGGTTTTCAGAAATTGAACGTACCGCACAACCTATATGACTTCGTTCAAGATTTGATAAATGTCAAGTTATGATGAATAGTGCACATAAACATTGATTCGAGAAAACACTCACGGACGCGGCTTCTGTCTTGTTGGCATGGCTTGTGGTGCCAGCTGGTGAGTGTTCGCGTTCCCTGGTGAAGTCGACCAATAATGGCTGATGTGGCTTTGGGAACGGAAAGTGGTCCAGTGCCTGTTCCCTTGCTTCGTCAGGGATTCCGTTGATTAGTTCCCCTGTTTACGTTCATTATTGAGTTTCACACCAGATTTTCTAAGTTGAACTAACCTTCGTACGCTTCCATATTGAGCGCGAATGGTAGTGCGGAATGGCTGCGATACTGCACTTGCAGTCGAAAGTGCGGTTGCCGCAACCGCTGCATGACCTCTTGAGCAGCTTCTTCGAGCGTTTCGACCACCGGTCCCGTCAGCGATACCAACGGCTTCAATTGCCTGACGTCACCGAAAAAGTGTACGCGAGGCTTGCTGTTGGTCTGCGTTTCCAATTTGAGCAACAGCAACATTAGCTGTGCCATCGATAGCGATGCCGCTTCCTCGATGTGCAGGACTTGCGCGTGGTAGTCTTCCAGCCGCGCGTCGTACACATTCGCGCAGGTTGTAAAAATAACCTGCGGCTTAAGGGCGTGCAGTGCTGTTGTGTGGTACAAGTCACATGAGCCGGACATGGCACTTGGGTTACGGTAAATGAACGCTGTATCACAGAACACGCAAAATGTACGTAGCAAAACAATCAGTGACTTTATGGGAAAGTGAGGTTTTCTTGCAGATTCGTCCCGATTTTATATCGATGCGATTGCATCATCCCCGGCGAAATCATGGATCGGATATCTTGATCTTATTATTGTAGTGCTGGTTCTCTGGGAAATAATCTCTTATGCAGTTCCGCGCTTCATTATATTCCTGTCCACAAAAGAAGGGAAAACATCATCTGATCAGCATACCGCGGGCGCGGCTGCCTGACTTAATCAAGTTTCATGCAAGAAGCTCTTTTAGGTTCTCCGCCGCCTGAGTCTGACTTTCTACCAACAATGATTCCCAGATTCTCAACAGGTCTTGTAGCGCATCGCTTTTGGATACAAAACAGCTGGACCGATTCTACAAGGTTCTTTGTGATGTCCCGCTTTCGGGCACAAAGCAGCTGAGCTATGTATGTAGGTACGCAAGGTGTGCCGGAAAGTTCCATTACAGTATCCCCGTGGATTCCACGACAGGTACCAAAACCAGTGCGAAATAATGTGCATCGCTCAAGCTTTGCGCTGCCCTTCATCACAAAGATTAATTGTGAAATTACATTGACGGACATTAAGTTATGTGGGTTCGTTCTTGTCATTCCGGCCGCGCGATTTTGTAAACACAAAGGACACAAATATCTGAAAAGATAAAGATACAAAGACACAAAGATAAAAATTAAAACAATGAATAACTTTGCTTCGAAAATTCCCAAACCCTAAGGAATGAACTTGCGGCAAATACCTTTCAATCCAACGGATTTAGAATTTTATGCATATGTTTCATCTGCCAAACCTCTAAAAATGCTTGTGGACTTTTTGGAAACGGGCTTTTGCTGACATTTTCGCTTTCCTGACAAATTTTTTAAGTGCAGTGGAAGAGAAAATCACGTGACAAACTATGCCAAGTGCGTACATTATGCCACCGGAAAACAGAGAAGAAAATTAGTCACGTCACACACACAATCCCCCATCTGCAACCAATGGCAGTGCCATCAATATAGACCCATTTTTGTGAGCCCACAAAACATCGACCACTTTGTTTCTGCAAATGCACTTCTACTTCACGCCGCAACTGAAATCTTGCGAGTTTCTAACTGGACTTGGCAAACGAAGTCCTTCTACCACGCTCACTGGCTCACCCACCACACCACATAACTTGCGATTCCAATTACACCATGCTGTTGGAAGCATTTGGAATTTTTTGGGTATCAAGCAGGCGACCAGCGTAAACGTAGTTTAGTGGTTGGTGGTCCAGAAACAATGTTTACGACGGTCGAATGAATTTGATTCTCACGAAATTCCCAAATGCAGTTGATCAGGAAATCTGATGGCAACCAAGGAGCTGACGTTTACTGCGGAGTGTGCAGGTACTGCGTTTACCATTGTTCGAAACCCGCACGTCTCACAGGACGTAGGAATTAGCCAGGGTATTGCAATCACGAATCGTGATCAAAGCAAGCTTTTTGTAAAAAAAACTCCCCCCCCCCTGTTTATGCACGTACATACCTCTGTCATCATCACCGGGGTGTAGTTGTCGGGCACAAAGCTCGGCGGTGGTCGATACGGTGGACGGACAGCACGCGAGTCGGAATGGTCGAACTCAACGCGAATCCCGTTGCCGTTAAACAACGACTGGTATTTTCAACATTTGGTCTGCGTCTCTAAACGGCATCCAATGCGGGTGCCATGCCCGTCAGCAACAATGGGCATGAAAACAAGACTGCGACTGTGCCCTTGCACTTGACTCTCGCACACGACATGGCAATGGACCGTGCGTGACGAAGACTTTCACGTGGACATCCGTTTCTGATAGATGAATGTCGTGGACTAAAGGGAGAAACGTCGTCCCCAACGAAACGTTGATTTCGGCAGGATAGGGAAGAGCTCGTCTGTAGGACACAGGAAACCCATGGCTCAGATATATTAGGGTACACGTATACCTGGGCTAGTGGTAACAGTCGTCAACTCAAATAATCAACTCAAGCGCCCTAAATGAGTGCGAGAATATTTATACATGGGAGTTGACGACAAAACTTGGCGATCTGATTTGACGACAACGACAGTACTACAAACCTAGAGCTGCTGTCTATCGCTAAACCGGAAGTCGGCCAAGACGTAGGGCCGGTCAAGACGTAGGGTTCGGCGACACGTAGGGTTGGACAAGACGTAGGGTACAAGCGGCAAGACGTAGGGTTCACTGGACAACACGTAGGGTTCACTGGTCAAGACGTAGGGTTCATGAAATGCAAAAAGTTTGAAAAGTGGTAGGAATCTGCCATGCATGGAGATGTATTACCGTGGTTCAGTGCATGGCATTCACCCACTCTGTTTCAAGTCATATTGAGCATGGGATATGCACGATTGGACCGTTTTATCCGAAACATCGCAAGTTGTCAAAAATATGACATATACCCCTTACAAGGTAAATGTTCAATTAGCAAGCACGCAGGCTGAAATGAAGCTGGCACGAGCGTACCTTCCCCGACGTCAACCATTCAGGTACCAAACAATTCCGGCTGCGATGCTGAACACATTGGTTGTACTCATTTCACGGTTGCTTAAAGTTTCGTTGGTCAAATGAGCGGTATACGCCCATGTGCACCTGACATGGTACATACATACTGTACATATACATATATGTACGTCAGCTGCGCGCATGTGCACGTGCCCTGGCACATATGTATAGGCAATCCACAAGCTCATGGCACTCGCACACACAGGCTGCATGCTGCATTACTGCCGTCAATGAATGCGTCTATTCTCTGCAGTTATCCGTTGAAACATCCCCAAATTTTGCAACTGTGCAGAAAAGTGTTATGGCAAGCAGCAAATGAAAACCGGATAAATTAAAAAGCGGTCATCAAAGTATGACACTCGCTCAAAGTGTACATTTTGTTTAGAAATAGGCGTGTGCGGCCGTGTGCTGCTGCATGCGCTGTGTGTACAAAAAGTGCCATGAGCCGATGGATTGCCCATACATACATATATGTTGTGACCTTGTTCTGTTACTGGTACTTTATATTCGCACATGCACACTTTATCTGATAATATAAATGGCTTTACAGCAACAAGTAACATGTATTGCACCGTATCATGTAAAGCGAAACCACTCAGAAAATACACAAACCCCCGTGATGTGCCCATTGGCGTACCCGTGCGAACGTTGATATCAAGCACAAATGAATAAATGACATCAGACAGATGGCATAAAGCCAGAAAAACAAGAAATTTGAAAATTCAAGTGGACAGGACAAGCAGTAAAGGTGACAGAGACCCCAAAATGTGCGTAAAAGTATGTAATATGTTCACTGTATGTACATACATATTCAGGATGCAACAAAATTAGACAAAATGTACGGCTCCACAACAAAAAAAATCAGAAAATATGAGCTGTATCATCAAATGCAGGAACAACGCGCGCAACAACAACGCAACGATCGTCTGTTTGGCGCATGCCCGCTTTTCAGCCGGGCTCTTATTTAATTCCCGTTTCTGATTTAGATCCTCATACTGTTCTGGGGTCACTGTATATCCCGTAATATCAGTATCAGACCATCCTAAATTTCGGGCGTCTCGCTCGTCCATTTCTATAATCTTATACTTTGATGTTTCACCTGGTTCCAATTTCAGGAACACCGGTGAATCTTTGTCCAAATACCTATCTTGCGGGTACTCCGCCCACGTATTATCCAACGTATAATATTCATATTTGTCTGATTTCAAATTCTTCCGGATTCTGCGCTTGCTTGCCGATGGGATAATAAGTTTCCCATTGTTATCATATTGTAACTTCACATCCTCGCCTTGAGTTGTCACAAAGGATTAACACGCGCACACGCAACTGAATATGATTCTGAACAATGTACAGCACACTGTTTGAAGGTGCCGCCGTATAATGTTGCACAACCATCAGCTGTGGTTTGGTTTCACTGCGGCGCCCTTTCATTGTCTGGTGCACGTATGCCAGCGTGCACCTGACGTATATACTGTATGTATACATAGATTGGTAGAGTGTGGGTACATGTCGACATGTGATAACAGACCAAGGTCACAACACATACCGACATACAGAGTATATGTACATATGTACATATGTATGTATGTACCATGTCAGGTGCACATGGGCGTATACCGCTCATTTGACCAACGAAACTTTAAGCAACCGTGAAATGAGTACAACCAATGTGTTCAGCATCGCAGCCGGAATTGTTTGGTACCTGAATGGTTGGCGTCGGTGAAGGTACGCTCGTGCCAGCTTCATTTCAGCTTGCGTGCTTGCTAATTGAACATTTACCTTGTAAGGGGTATATGTCATATTTTTGACAACTTGCGATGTTTCGGATAAAACGGTCCAATCGTGCATATCCCATGCTCAATATGACTTGAAACAGAGTGGGTGAATGCCATGCACTGAACCACGGTAATACATCTCCATGCATGGCAGATTCCTACCACTTTTCAAACTTTTTGCATTTCATGAACCCTACGTCTTGACCAGTGAACCCTACGTGTTGTCCAGTGAACCCTACGTCTTGCCGCTTGTACCCTACGTCTTGTCCAACCCTACGTGTCGCCGAACCTTACGTCTTGACCGGCCCTACGTCTTGGCCAGGTACCGCTAAACCTACTTTATGTATACATGTACGTACTTCCAATTTGAGGTCCATCTTCTCTGTATACACGCACCTGCAATGGTGGCACTTTATGTATGTACGTCCACACTCTGTAACTATTCTTTTCTCTTCTCTTTCATTTCTAAATCCAATAACAGAGAACTACTTATACGGTGTACACAGACGTGTTTGCGGTTCTTTTGTATTTATTCACGCTGACGCCACGCCGGGTGTGGGTCCCTTGTTTATGCGTAAACAAACCAGAGTATACACAAGAGTATACATACATACATAGTACGTACAGTACAGTATGTACCACGAAGTTATAACAAAAGAATGCCAAGAAGAGGCAATGCTCCTTATTTCCGGTTTGTTGATGTGCATTCATCTGCCACTGGGAGTATTCAGTTCAGAAATTACGCAATCAGCATCTAGCGAGTTTTGGTTATCTTTGTTGGCTTGAACTGCTTTGGCCCAAAGTAAAGCATTTTCTCACCGAGAAGCTCTCGGGCACTCAATGAAAAGATACTTGTGTGCGTTGAGTTTTTCAAACGCACCTGTTTCTTATGCCACACAGATTTTGTTCATTCAAACTTTTGCTTCTTTCACGTCTTTTTTACACGCGTTTGCAATCAGAGCTTGACATCCCCTGGGCTTGTAGCGTGCCAGAATTTACAGCTTCCGACAGCCGTTAATGTCACAAAACAACAAACAGCTTCACGGCAGTTGTCGGATGTGACAAATTTTGTAAACCATAATGCACCGGAGTTTTTCATATAAAGTCCCCGTGGCTGTATTCGGAAAAAAGATGAAAACTCGACTTTCATTTTCGAAACATTTGGAAATTTTGTGGTTAGTTTCTGACGTTTTTTTCTCGGATGAAATCATCGCTACCGTTATCGAGCCACGATCTTTTTGTGGTGATTTTTTCGAAAAATTTCAGACCCGGGGTGCTACCAGTACTCGGAAACGTTTCCGTTATTAAGACCCTCAGATGGTTCTGTTCGCATGGAGCTGCATATGGAAAACTTCGGTAGGTACACACATAATTGTATACCAACGTGCAAGATGGGTTTGAAAAGGGCAGTTTATGTTCTGGAGAAGCAATGCCGCTTTCCGGTCTTGAATGGCCTCACTGTATAGGTCAAAAATCCTATACAATTGTCAACTGCTACCGTGCTACCTGCTGTGGCTGATGTTTCACGGCTGCAACAAGAGACAAGTCCATGATATAAGCACAGTCTGTTGAACGAGAATTGCATGCAATGGTTAAAGGTGTGCCTGTACATTTTAGGGCCTGAAAACTTCCCTGAGGTGCTTTCTGATGCCCTTGGACACTTCAGCAGGTGTCTCTGATAAATGGAGCCGTACTTACATTACATTAGATAATGTACGTATATATGGGCTGACTACTCAAAAGGTTCAATAAGTTACGCGACAATAAGTTACGCTGAAAGCCGTTTTTTGCCGTTACCTAGTAACTCTCTGGCATTGTGCACAGTACACTTTAACCATTTAGGCTTTGTAGTAAGCCAATTATTAACGCCTCCTCAAGCACCACACCACCCTTTGCTTCAGGTTCATTTATACTTTCAAGGTTTGATTGTACAAGAATTGAGAGGTTTTCTGTTGCGCATCTAATCGTTTCAATGTCAGTAAAATCTTCATGACGGAAGAAACATGTTATTGCAGCTTCACTTGATATGATATTATTTCAAAACTGCATCATTAACATGACGGCCCGCTGGAGACTGCGCAATACCGTAGATATTTTTGCCGTTCGGGAATGGTTGCCACACGCAGCTGCAAAACGGGATTTATTTTGTTACATTGATCGTATATTATGTGCGTTTTGTGATTTTTTGTTGTGTTCGAGTCTCGAATGGGTAGCTGCAACTCCAGTTTTTTTTGCGCTCCTGTTTACACTGGCGCAGTGTAAATATTTCTGATGCGTTATTGCGCACACTATTGACTCAAGCCGCTGTTCACACATCTGGTCACAAAGGAGCTCAAGCGAAGTGTTGTTCACTTAATTTTTGTAATATTTGTCCAGCAAAATGCTGAAAATAATTTTGTTCTTCGTCGTCGGTGTTAGAAAGTCATGAATCCGCCCGGTTTGCAGATTTTGAAGGCGCGGTAAGTCAGCAACTTGGTACACACTGAAAAAGCATTACAGTTGGTTCAGTAGTCAGACTATCTTTTGCGATGGTTCGTGGCTACAACAGGTTTTGGCCCAAGCCCAGTACCTGGACTTTGCAAATTGCTCGCTACGAGAGGTTGGCGTGTTTTTTGTTCGGGTTGGACGGTGCTAAACAGGCGTACTATCTAGCTAAGCCCTAATCCGTCAAATTGTCTCTCACAAAAGTATCTCGTTTTTCTTCTTAAAGTGTCAACCAGAACTTCTTTCGCCGGCTGTTTTTTTGGCATAAATCATTGCGTACGTCCTGTAACCGGTGCACTGTGACAACAAACTGGTATTTTGCGACACGCGCACTGTGCCACCCTCCCCTCCACACTCCTTGCACTGGCTGTCAATTATTTGAGCCCTTTCTGTTATTTGTTCACTTTCTACGCGGTCGCGGATCAGCCACGAACAATTTTATCCTAATTCATGGTGAAACATCAGCCAGCTAGCCATGCGACTACACTGATTGCTTCGTACCTGGCAGCACGACACCACAAATATCACGCCTGACAGATTGATGTTTCACAGTTAGCACAAAACAGCGACCGATTGAAATGCGGTCCGCGACGCAACACACTACTGTTTCTTCTTTGTTTTTGTTTCGTCTTATGTCAACATGTCAGGTTTCTTTGAGAACTGAAACGCACACAAAGTGTCAGTTTCGTCTGCTTCGAGTGCGGCATACCTGCGTTTTCGGTCTGAGGTTTTCCCAACCGTCTGCAGTGTTGTTGTGTGGGAGTTTGAAAACAATAATTGTGTGGTTTTTTGTCGGTTATATCAAAGTTGGTTTCCTGTTTCCAAAATCAGGTCAGTATACTTCATACCTGTGTGCACGAAGTAAAATGTTATTCCTGTTGTTATTTCTCAAGGGTCAGGCTACTGCAGTGCAGGCAGACCTTATGGTACTTTGTACCGCTGATATTTCTGGGTGTTGAAATGCTAAACGATTGTAACCCATCATGATGGCTTTCCTTTTCTCTGACCGGCATGTTCCCATGAATTTTGAGAAACTTCCAAAACTACAAAGACCTGTCTATGTGTTTTTGTTCATGATTATAACTGCTCAATAAAGGCACAACAGAAATTGTGCTATGCAGATACTACATTTTATTCTTCCAGTACAGCTGTCAAACCTTAGCCTGAAGAAAACCCCATCCATCCAATAAAGCCCCAAAGTGCTACAAATTGTTGTGCTTCTTTAGTGCCGCTCGTTAGGTGACCTCATTTATCATTGTTCGCCCACTTCGGACAGAAAAAACCGCAAACAACTCAACAATACCAACCGACCCACAAAAATGTTGTACGCACCCCTCCCACTCCTGCGGGTTGAGAAAAGAAAATATATTCCTGTAAAAGTTCTGTGCTGCATTCCTGAGGAGCCTTTTGAATCGTGGGACCAGCCAATAAAGTATGGTTCACTGTTATTATTAAACGCGCCAAACCTTGCGTACCCAAAATATCGATTTCATTATGCTTCCCGTCCCATATTGTGGTCAATCTTTCCCAAAATCCCGAATGTCTTGAAACTTTTTTGAGATATAGGACAATCTGTGTGCATTATTTTGCAGATATATGTAGTTGCATTGGAGGTCTGCTTTTTTGGCAGCCCCCGACAAACGAACAATGCGGGTATCCGTTATTTGGCACTGGACTTTTGGACCCAGGGCTCTTGCTTGATTGATGGTTCATAGTGTTCCACTCTCGCTTCTCAATTCAATTAGTTTCTCAGGCGAAACTTGGACCGAAATGCGCGGCTTCAACCGGTGTTCAACCCCAAGTTTAGGCTTGAATGATTTATTCTGGTTAGAGTTTCGGTAGAATTATTGCGTCGAATTTTAAAACTTTGGATGACAGGTAGGTAACCCCTCCCTTGTTATAGTCCCCAGATCCATGAACTTTCACAAACGAACTGGACTGACTCTGAACGCAAAAAAAACAATTATGAAAATATCAAGTTTCGTGCGCGCGCGTTCCAAATTCTGAACTTCACCATAATCGCATACGTGTTCGCAGCACAGTGCACGTGCTGAAGGCAGTTTTTCACTCTTTTTTTAGTTTTCGTCCATTGAACGAGTCAGGCTTGTTGTCACGCAGATTTCTGGAATTTGTGATCACGTGATCATCTTGTTATCATGCCCATTAGCCATGTTATCATGTTCGTTAATCGGGTTCACTGAATGTGCTGTAAAAATGGGAAATCAAGAGCTTCAAAAATTGCCTAAAAAGTTAACGACCTAGTCAGCTTAACTTTGCAAGTGCGCAACACAAATCACCTAACAATTCCAACCTGAGACTGATGCGAACTATTAGCCGAACGTTTTTCTTGCGCGAACAGCCGCGCTCATTTATTTGACCGTTGCCGAAGTGTTTTTGTATCATTATGGGTTTATCTTTCTGTGTTCACACTCCCCTTTCACACGCACGTCACGAGCGGTGAGTGAAGTTCATTGTGTTTTCAAAAGTCCAGCCACCACATTTTTCGCGCGCATCCCGAAAGTCAGAGTCGGGCTCATTTTGTGAGCACATAAAGACGCTCAAAAGTATCCGGTGGAAATCATCCAAAAATTTCCCCCAAAAATGTTCCGATTTCCCCCAGACCACCCGCCAGGCAGTCCCAGACCGGTGCCGAAGTTACGTCGTTATCACACATTCACCCCAACTGCCAATGATGATAATCAACATGATTGTTATATACCGAACGTGAAACATCAGGGAGCGGGACTACGGCGCTGTCCGACCATATTGTCACGTGACCTCCATTGTAACCAATCGATACCTCAACCTTACTCCACAAACCTGCCGAATTTTCGTCTCGTTTGGCCCACAAACACCGCCAGTGCACCCTCAACGCCGATTAATTTCGGTCGAAAAATTTTGAGCCACCCTGTGAATTTGAATTTCGGACCAATCACCCAACCGTACTATTATATTCCACCGGATCAGCCAATTATGCCCTCATACTGTCTGCCATTTTCTCCGATGAACAAAATCGCCGCCTCGTTTGCTTGTCAACAACGGGATCCAGGTGAGGAAGCAAGGATCTGTTATAAAATGTTGTGTTTAAAATTGCACGCAATCTCGTCATTTTAAGCGTATATTTTTAAGTAAGAAAAGTGCGCAAGCTGAACTCCAGTACAGCAGCGCGTTTCCTCTATCGCACGCCACAAACTTTTAGAACACGCTTCAATGAAGTGGTTCAGTGATTTTTGGCACACCTTTACCTTCCGCCGTTTTCTTTTGTTCAAGATTTTATTGTCGTTTTACGAAAAAATATCCACAAAAAATCAGGTGACGTTTATTAATTTATGCGAACCCCAACTTGACGAACATTATCAATAGGGTATATGGATTCCAAGTAACTTTGCGAAGATGCGCGCGCCCACAATTTTTCAATGACACTTTGAAGCGGCGCGCAACACGTTTTATGTGACAAAAAGTTTTGTGCGCTTAATTCAACCGTGAAATGTGCATTTTGTGTCGTAAATTCGCAAACTCGTATAATTCATCGCCAAATAATCTGAACCGAATATTGACCCCAGCCCAATTGAATCTTATTACCCACCGCGCTTCTTTTGAACACTTCAACTTGTGCGACACTTTAGTCGCTTTGTACACTTGTGCGGTTTTGTGAGTTTGCGATATAATCCGTCTAAATAAGGTTATTCACGTCATTTGTAGAAAATCTATAAACGCGCAATGTTGAAATGCTTTCGTAAATAATCATCAATTTTGTTCTCTTATGTTTCGTGTCTGTTTATATATATAGATCATCTTAAACTAACGATCCTGCTGACATCATTCAGGCTTTGAGGCTTTTACAAGGGATTTCAGCATCAGCAGGTAATGGTATTATCCCTTATCTTTGACAAAAAATCAAAACTATTCTTATAATTGGTTGTGCCATGGTAAGGAAACGGATCTTGGATACTCTTTGCGACATCGGCAGTACATCCAACGCTTGTTACACCATGCCCCGATGTGCATAAAAAACCACACAAATTCTCTACAAAGTCACACATTAATTGTGAATCTTCCAGGTGGCGCAACCCCACTAGCCAATCGTCGTCGTTTCTACTACCGAGCGGCGCCGGTTCGATCCAATCAGCGCGTCGCGCAACGTTTGGCGTCTGTCAACAATCCTGTACCCAATTTGTGCACCTCCGTGACACACGAACCTGCCACGACCATGCAACGCAACTCAGTTGCGACCAGTAGTCTGCCGGTGGGTGCTACCATATATTTGAACGGTTGTCTGAAGTTTGAGGATTTCTTCTGATCATTTTGTGATTATTTGTGTGCATGTACTGCATGTATATAATCTAGTAGGTTACGGGAAAGAACAACTCACTTTTTCCTCATGCGCCCATTGTGCTTCATG
>JASAMV010000936.1:0-12981 GCA_030248065.1 Rhynchonema sp. JSB1_4
TTTGACCATCTATTTAGCAAATCGCGTTAGCTGCATCAGCCATCCTGACGTCGAACTTTAGCGATAAACTCGTTCGACGAACGTGAAACTTTTCATTATGGGTCAATCTATGCACAGAGCATCTCAGTTGGCAAACGCTGGTGGTGGCTGTGCGTACATTGTGTTGGGGGCCGTAGTAATCGGAGCTGCAATTGGCATCACGGTATGTTCCGAGCACTGCAATTGAACAAGATCATGGGCCCGTCACCTTCACGAGGTGACAGAGTTTTTGATTATAAATTATAATTATGATTATGATTTATATGAAAAGCTGATAAACTGCTCTAGTTGAGCTAGTTTCAGCATTCCACATGAGTTTTTCATACTGATCATAGTACAATGATTCAGCTATGTATAACGTATGGTGAGGTAAGAGTTATCGGTTGCCAAGCGTAACTATGGTATATTGGGGTTGGGGTATGTGTGTCTAGATTTTGAAATGAGCGCCAAAAATGGGGCAATGTATTTTGGTGCTTTTTCAAAAAAACTTTGCAAAGTTAAACAGTGAGGGGTTTAAAACATTTGCGAAGTGCATCTTTTTTGTTAAAAATGCCCATTCTAAACAAAAGATGCTCGTTACGATTTCGAAACTTTGAATTGACAGAAACACAAAGTTTCTATCATGTCCACGTTCAATAAACCTTTCAGTTATCTGTTTTGTGTCAGAAACCCAATTTTCGTGGTCCGATGTTAATCTTGCGAATCTAATGTATTGACTAATAATAGTTCCTCTCGTGGTGTTTTTATGTACACATGATTCGGCCGAGTAGAACTTGATCATCGGAAATAAAATGGTAAAGGTGAAAGCCCTTTTTACCGACCGCTATTTTCAGTTCCAGATATGGTATTTCGTTCTGTTTTGGGGTATCTCTGTTTAATTAGTGGTTTAATTTTAGGTAACTTACAACTATTTCTTTAAAACGTTTGTGTAACCAGCTTAAACGAACAGATTGCAAGCTGCTTGCTCAGCATGCAATGTTTCAAAACTACGCCGAGCTTACACTGAACTTTCTCACACCGAGCTTTCCACCGACCTTTACACCCAACTGACCTTTACACCGATTCGAAAACATCACCCTATAGTTCAAGTATAGTCCAACAACGAACTCATGAGACGATTTTTTTTTTGAAGTTGACTTGTACGGATCCAAGCACGTTCTGCCTCCCCCACCGGGATGATTCTTGCGGATAGCGGCAACAAGTTTTTGACAAAATCCACCTTTAGGAGACAATATGCCAAACAATTACACGTTCACATTTTCAGGTCGCTACACATAGCCACGGCAGTTATCACTTCGTTTGGATTGGTATGATGCCCAATTAATACACCGGCAAACATATCCGCAACCGGTGCAACCGGTAACAAATGCATTTTCGCCCGCACGCTTCTAGTTGGGGGCGGTCGGTTGTGGTCACGGATGCAATGTGGTTTGGGTCATACATACCTTGCCATTTCGTTGTTTTAGGTCTGCATTTTTACCAGCGTAAAAAACCATTTCCATTGTGATCTGTGAAAAAGTTTTACACTGCTCTAAAGCCCGGAAAGTGGGTAATTATATAAAATGATAAAACCCATATTTAACGCTCTAGTCAGCATGCCAGCAAAGTGCATAACTGCGATCAGTCATGTTCATGTGCAACACGTTTCCGGTCCAACGGGGACCGGTCAGTTTGGACCAAGGTCAATGAATTGGCAAATAAGTCTTGGCAAAAATTGGGACTAGGGGTCATTTGGGTGGGGGATCCGGGTCACGTGACCCTTTTAGGGCGCTTGTAGCCGTCATGCACAATTTTGAGTCACATCATCGACTTGGCTCAAAATTGGTATCCGAGGGTCAGTTTAAACGCTGATTCGCAATTTCGTGTCGGTTTTTGCACAATACCTCTAACGAGCTAGGTATCGCCCTGAAAATAGCTATGTATGCCAGGGTTGGAAAAAAATATTTTTTGATGAAATTTTTAAGAAAAAATATTTGTTTAAGTAAAATTTTTTTTTTAAATTTTCGAAGATTTCAGAAAATGGTTCAATTGTTTTGCAAAAATAGAAGATAAATGCAGAAAATGACTAATAAAATACACAATGAGCAATTATACATACTTGCTGAATGTGACTTATTGGCGAGTTTTCCTGTGTTATATTTGTGCCCTTCCAGTAACCGATGGGGCCCGATGCCCACGTTGGCCACTGACCGTTGTTCTGTCTCATAGCGTTGCTGCATGTGTGCATCAGAGATGACCAAATGAGGTATATTTACGTGATAACGTAGGTTGCCTACACAGAAACCAGATATTTTGCTGTTTGTCCTGAATATTGGTTGTCTAAACAACTTTGATTGCTCTGATGAAGCTCGTCATCCGTGATCTACTGACGTTAAAAACACAATGTACCTTATGTTTTACATCAAGGCACATGATAAACGCTTTCAGAGGCGCCAAGATGTGAAAAACAAGCGCCGCATGCACTTTTGTGAAGAAACCATCACGCACTCTGAGAAACAATTACAAATTTTAAGCTCGAAAAAGGCCATTTTTGAGCGTTTTAGACAATATTGTTCCCCGGCCAAACTTTAAAAAAAATTTTTTTTAATTATTTTTTAAAACCGTGTTTTTTTGCCCAACCCTGATGTATGCCGGTCTTATGAACAGCGATAACTGCTGAATCGGGGCCCAAGCAAGCCCAAGGATACCAATTTTGGGCAATATAGATGCCGTGGCCGGGCCGATATTTGAACAGGCCCAATGGTGGCGTGTCCGCTTTAAAGGTGTTGTACGGGGAATTTCAAGAGCGTTTCCCGGAATTAGATATAAAATAATAACATGAGGCTGTCAGTGCGACCTTTTTGCCAAAGGTTATGGGCCCGTTCCAATTCGCTATTCCTACAATCAAAAACATGATTTTTCAAGCTCGATTTTTCGAACTTTTGTTTAAAGCACTCCGTCAGATAGAAACTGGATAACCATTTCTATTGCCCATTCGTATATTGCGGTGGGTCTCTGCTTTGAATTGATGCCAAATTGGACTTACTGGAATTACCCAAGTACATAGCGGCATAAATGTACCAAAAACCTTTGATATTTTTATAGTCTTCACTTTGCCTGTATTTTTTAAACAGCGCGACGTCGGGTAAAATCGTAAAAGCAAACGCCCAATTGTCAAATGGTCAGATTTCTGTGTGATATTGTTGAAAAGGTAATTAAATAGGCTAAATTGTAGCAGCAAAGATATTTGCTTAGGGCTCCACCAGATAGACCCGAAACCCGAAACCCGAAACATATTTTTTTCTATGTCCATGTTTCGGGTTTTGAAAAAAAAACCCGAAACCCGAAACACAAAGCATGATAATCGAAAATGTTTCGGTCTTGCCACTTGTAGCTGACGTGAACAATTTATACTGTCAGTCGAAACATTTTCGATTATCAGGCATCGTGTTTCGGGTTTCGGGTTTTTTTTTCAAAATCCGAAACCCAAAACATGGACATAGAAAAAATTTATGCTTCGGGTTTCGGGTCTATCTGGTGGGCCCTTAATATAAAAGATATAGCCGTGACGTGGTAATGATTGGTTTCAGTTGACACCAAGATTCTACGTGCATTCTAACGAAAGCTTCAAGCTATAGTTAAAAATGGTTAGCATGGTCGGTTAGCCCATACGATTTCCTTCTCAATGATATATAACATGGTCATGTTACATTTATCCGCAATAGAGTTTTTGGCCAATGTGCAACAGCCCTTCATTCCTCGACACTGCATCCAACTTTCAATCTGCTGATCGGTAGTAGCTGCTGTGGAGGAATAAAGGGATGTTGCAGATTGGCTGAAAACTCTATTGCGGGTAAATGTACCATGAACATATTAGATATCATTGACAAGGAAATCGCACGGGCTAACTGACTGCGCTAACCATTTTCAACAATATTAAAACTTTTGTTTGAATGCATGGAATAGCTTGGTGTCAATTGAAGCCAATCATTACAGGAACAAAGGAAAGAAGGAAGAACCAAAAAACACCCACCCCCCCACCACCCCCCCCCCCCATGTCACGGCAAAAAGTTTTGTACTAAACAAATATCTTTTCTGCCACAATTTGGCCTATTTAATTATCTTTTCAACAATATACAATATAACGTGACTATATTATCGTTATGCACAACCAAGTTTTTGTGCAAAGTACAATTTCAGGCATATCTCCCCCACACAGAAATCTGACCATTTGACAATTTTTGGAGGTTTGCCGTTGTTGTTGAAAAGCAAGGGAACTCCTGGAAACGAACCCAAATTTCATGGTGGACTATGCTATTGGGCGTTTAGCTCCATACATTACGATCTTGCCCGACGTCGCACTGTTTAAGAAAAATACAGGTAAACTGAAGACTGCAAAAAAATCAAGGGTTTTTTTGGTACATTTTTGCCCCTGATATGTGCCTGTGCAACTCCAATAAGTTAAATGTGGTATCAATTAAAGCAGAGACCCACCGCAATATACGAATAGGCAACAAAACTAGAGTTAGAATATCCAGTTTCTATCTGACAGAGCGCTTGAACCAAAAGTTCAAAAAAATCGAATTTGAAAAATCACGTTTTTGATTGTGTGGCGGAATAGCGGACTTGAACTGACCCAAAACGTATGGTAAAAAAGTCGCACTGATAGCCTCATTTTACGATGTGAAATTCAGCTCCGGCAAACGTTTTTGAAATTCCCCGTACAACACCTTTAAGCACTTCATAAGGGTCATATGACCAAATGGGCACATGATTCGGATCGCCAAACTGCCCCACTGAACTTGATTTCCACTACAATTCATTCTCCAACGCATTCTACGTTGGTCCCATAATCCCAAAGTGACTGACTGTCCCACAGAACAACATTGTGATGTTCAATATGCACATAATTGTAGGTGGATTCGTCGCTGGCGCTTGTCTGATCTGTCGCGGCTTCGTGCTGTGTGCGTCGGAGACAGAGGCCGATGGATAGATGATAATGATGCTGACTGCACTTGCCCCCGAACACGTCAAGAATAATTGTATTCCAGAATTGTTTATTTATTCGTTCATTACATATATTGATATTGGTCGCACAATGACAATATAAGAATTCATCAAATCAATCCTGATTTCCAAGTTCAGTCACTCTTAACCACTGTGCTATTTGTGATTCTCACAAAACATGTTCAGTTGAAAATAATCCAGCAGAGCACCCACGTTGCTGCGGGTCTGAAACATTTTGGTGACTGCATGTTTTGTGTGCGATCGCGCAACGCAACGTCATTGGCCCGTCACTTTCCTGCTTTACGATTCAGGAAAAAAATTGACCAATTCTTATAAAGTCATTGTGCAACCAATACCAGTAAAGACTACAGCACGACGTTTTGACCCTTTCCATAGTGTTAAAGATTCCATACGTACTAGCATGCACAAGGCTGGATCTGCTGATATACCTCACGTTAAACATCAACCTGAAACGACCAGTGCACAACATAGTACACGGCAGCCAGTGACAAGCATCCAATCGTGATGTTTCAACGTATGTAGTCATAGAAGAGCTTATGCGTACGAATGTGTATGGAATGCTTAACTACGGAAAGCACTATCATCGTAGCGCGCTTTTCTTCGTTTGTTTGGACAAGCAAATTTTTTTGGAAACCATCCCAGCTGCATGTCTTGCAAAGTTCTTATTGTTTCCAAGTTGCGTTTTACGAGCACCTGAAACAACGATTTTAAATGACGCCTGCATGTGAAAAAGAAGAATAAATGTATCGATATTGGAAATCACCCCGTGCTGCGCTAAACAACGGGACCCACAATGCATATATTGGTTGCACAATGATCATATAAGAATTCATCAAATCAACCCTGATTTTCACGTTCTGTCACTCTTAACCACGGTGCTATTTGTGATTCGCACAAAACATTATCATCTGAAAATAATCCAGCAGAGCACCCACGTTGCTACGGGTCTGAAACATTTTACTGACTGCATGGTTTGTGTGTGATCGCGCAACGCAACGTCATTGCCCCGTCACGAGCCTCCTTTGCGATTCAGGAAAAAATTTGACCAATTCTTATAAAGTCATTGTGCGACCAATAGCATGACAAAATCAAAATACGAATATTTATGCATCGATGAAATATGTGTTGGTCGCACAGGGGGGCACGAAAGGAAACCGGGGGGAAGGCGGAGCCGCAAACCGCGGCACGAAACAAAACCCCACAACCCACCACACCCCCCCCCCCCCCCACTCCCCCCCCCCCAATGACTATATGAGAATCCATCCCCCTAATTTTCCTGCATTGACAAGGCGGATATTTGGCAATTTTTTTCAAATTGAACCAGGTTTTGACAAGCACTTTGCATTCTAATCAGTGAGAAGAATGAGAAACACACGTGTATAATACAGAAGTTTCACCCTGAATTCTACGCAACCGAAATGGTTCGGGCTCGGGTTACTGTAGCCACGTATTACATGGTTTACGTGTGAAATCGATATACAACACACACACGTTGATCACTCCCGATAAATAAAGCGGGAAAAGAAAGAGAAAATAACTCGTTGTCAAAACCTGATTCAATTTGAAAAAATCGCCAGAAACCCTCCTTGACGATGCAGGAAAAATAGGGGGATGGATTCTCATGTACCATGTAGTCATTGTGCGACCAATACCTAAATTATTTGTCAAGTTGTTTTTGTTGTCCACAATTTCTTATGCGTTTGTTTGCCCTGCGGTAATAGGGCGCTTCGCTGTTTGAGGTCTCTGAAAGCATATATTATGATTTGGGCTGAAATATTTGGGACTGAGATGGCATACGGGTAATAGTTTGATGCGCTGGCTAAAAAGTGGCAAGATTCCGTTATGCATGCACATGTTGACATTTTTGTTTCATGAGCATATTTGATTATATACTTGATTAAGCTTGGATTCAAATAATCTCAAGCGGACTTGACCAAGCCAAACTGAAAAAAAAACGGTTTAAGCACACAAAAACCTCCAAGATCTGTAAAACTCCTAAATCCACACCAAATGCAGACTATTAGCCCCAAAATGGACACGCAGAACCGGTCTACCCCGAACATCACCCATGTTTGTGTAGCACCATTCGAGTCTTGTGTGACGCAATTGACCCACATAACGAGCTGTTCTCTGAATGTTTTTTGTGGCCGTGTGTTGACATTTTGCGAAAAATTTGTTGTGGTCTTATTGCCAGCCACTCTGGGTAGCCCTGACGAGGGCTGCCCAACAGCCCTCGTCAGGGCTACCCAGAGTGGCTGGCAATAAGACCACAACAAATTTTTTGCAAAATGACCCACATAACGCGTTGACCCTTGTTGTTGTTGTTGATTCGCAGAACAGAGAGCACGAATGCGCATTGCCTGTGATTACTTTCAAGGCACCCTCAGGGTTGCATTTCTGTTGAAAAGAATGTGCCCACGCATGGGGGTCACATGTGGAATTTTCGTAATATACGCAGTAACGCAACAACATTTATGGCACCCCATAGCCCGTGCACCGCACTTGTGCAGTTTCTGGGAGTCCGGAAAACGTACTTGATGGCGTGTTGTTGCATGCCAAAATGTTCTGACACGTTTTGGTGTCCAAACGTATGTATACCTGATTTTTGGGACCTCCGGACATTACTCACTGACCAGAGTTGCACGTTGACAACATCAAATTTTGTTTGTCTTTTACTTGCACACCATGGTTGACACACGACACCTGAATGCAGCACTTGTTACTGGTTTTTTCTCCGCAAATACATATATTTTTTATTTTCTTTCTCTGCATTTTTCGGCACACTGAGCCATATAGGCGTATAAACCGTTTACTGTAGGTCGCTGTTTTAGTTAATCAGACGACGATATCATATTTGTGAAAATGTTTCGCTTGAAGAATATCATTCATGCGTGAAGCCTATGGCCAATGCGCTTCAGCCGTTTCTGCGCCGTGTGTGGGACATACTGTAGGGGTGCACCAGGTCGTCGTCAGCGTGAATATACCCGCTGTCGATAAAAAAATAAACGAGAACTCCGCAAGAAATATGAATTCCAGAACACGCGCAGTGGAACCTGTTATTGAGAAAGTCAAAATTGGTCATCCAACCGCACATGCGTGATTCATAAAAGCTATCGCGGGACAGTCACCGACCGCTGCGATATGCCAGTGATCTTTCAGAACAGGACGGTAAGATGGAATGACAAGTTTTTTCTTGCTTTATGACTTATCATTTGTCCCCGGGGGTTGCCCTAAGTACATCTGTTTTGAGAATAAACAAACAATTTGTTCCAAATCGGACTAAACTTGCAAAATAAATTCCAGTGGAGGCTTGTTCGGGGTGGTGGGGGGTGGTGGCAGATTGGGCATCAAAATTCTCCTGTGTATTGATCAATTTCCTGGAGTATCAGCAAGCACAGCGGTAAGCAAAGTAGTTTTCGGATACTCTTCATTTCGATCTGCTCTTTTTTGTTGACAAGCTCCTCATCAGTGCACATGGGAACACAAACCAACACGCTCGTGTGTGCGCATGTTTACATGTAAACATACAAACATATGGCAGTTGCACCCTTTTGCCGAGTTCGTGTTTACGTGTCGCATGGATTTTTCCAAAATGCATGTAACTGAGGTTGACGGGCAATTGAGCAAAGCTCACTTGAGCAAGACCAGGTTGAGCAAGTGAAAGAGCAGAGTCCAAAAGAGCAGAACCTAAAAACGAATAGGCCTAAGCCAAAGCCTAAACCCAAACACAATCAATCCTGATTTTCACGTTCAGTCGCCCTGAAGCACTGTGCTTGTGATTCTCACACAGCATTTTCATCTGACTTTTTATCCAGCAGAGCACCCACGTTGCTGCCCGTCTGAAACATGTTACTGACTGCATTCTTTGCGTGAGATCGCACAACACAACGTCATTGTCCCGTCACTTCCCTGCTTCACGATTCACTAAAAACAGTTGACCAATTCTTATAAAGTCATTGTGCGACCAATACCATTTGGGTCGCTTTCTGTCATCGAAATCATGCAGTTTTTTTGCGACCGCTGTGTTGTCCGTGTTGAGGTGAGACCGAGGAACAGCATTCCCCTGTTTTGCACAATCCAACACTGTTTTGCGTATTTCCGTTATGAGTGTGCGCAAAACTGCCTGCAATAATGCGCGGCAAATCCTCAGCTGCGTCACATCCTGTTGAGGAGGAAAGACGACACGAAGAGGCGGTATCAGAATAAATCCCCTGAAATGCATTTGCAAGCGAAATCATCAAAAAATAACAAACCCAGTGCCCAAAACGATTGTGTCAAATTATTTTCATATGATTCCCATTCGCCGAATTTTGATAATTATCATTTTGTTCAAAGCCGTCGTGGTCATCGTGCTATCTTTCGATACACTGTCAGTCTGCAATGTCATCTAGAATGGTTTATAAGTGAATGGAGCGAACTCTTTGTGATGGCTTTTGTTTTGAACAATATCTTTTCTCCGTTTCCAACGCGGCAACCTTTTGACCATGTATTTAGCAAATCGCGTTAGCTGCATCAGCCATCCTGACGTCGAACTTTAGCGATAAACTCGTTCGACGAACGTGAAACTTTTCATTATGGGTCAATTATGGCGGTATCAGAATAAATCCCCTGAAATGCATTTGCAAGCGAAATCATCAAAAAATAACAAACCCAGTGCCAGTGGTTTTTTAAAAAAAAAAATTTTTTTTTTTTTATTAAAAAAAAAATTTTTTAAAAAAAAAAAAATTCGTTCCAAAAGTTAAAAAAAAAATTTTTTTTTTTATTATTTCAAAATTCGAAAATTTCTCTATTTTTTTGCTCTAAAAGTGCTATTTTTTGCATAAAAATTGCTACTGTTAACATCACCCGACCCTACCATGGGTGTATTGGGTGCCATAATCGTTGTTTTGTGGCATCCAGACATAGTGCACACTCTCACATGGCCTCTCATATGATTACACGTGTACATGTGACTGGGTGGGCATGCATTTATCCATGCAACAGACCCGAAAGCAGTGATTCGGTGTGATATTCACCCTATATTTACACTGTTTGTCACATATTTGCATTGGTCGTGTACCAAGAGGCAATAGTTTCACCCAAATTTACCGTCTTGAGTGTCACAAAGCCACACCAAGGCACCCACACCACGTGGGGGAAGTGTACGGGTGTGTACCTGACTACTGTTGGTACTCATTGACCATTGTTTAGTATTGTTTTCGTGTCGTGAGTGCTTTATATGCACTTACCACACGTTATGGAAGAAAAATGCCACTATTTTTTGCTTTGGCGCTCATTTTTTTTCGTTTCTGGCAGTTTTTGGCTGGAATAAAAAAATTTTTTTTTAAATTAAAAAAAAAATTTTTTTTTTAAAAAAAAAATGGGGTTTGAATAAAAAAATTTTTTTATTAACCACTGCCCAGTGCCCAAAACGATTGTGTCAAATTATTTGCATATGATTTCCAATCACCGAATTTTGATAATTATTATTTTGTGCAAAGCCGTCGTGGTCATCGTGCTATAGTGTTTCCTGTTTTTCTTGGTCCAAAGAAACAAGCGGCTCCGTGTTATAACTGAACTTCTAGTTAAGGTCGAGATTACAATTTCGACTCAATCACACAGCTGGCAAAAACGTGTCAACGTTTGTCTGTGGAATCTAACAACAACAATGTTTCACATGCTCGCTGTGAGCTTTGCACGTGTGCGGTGCCAGCATGTCAGTGAAACGTTCCACTATGTTTGCTGCTGAGTGTCGTTCTTGGATTAACAAGGACACATTCTTAATCTTTTTCATTGGTTTCTTGAAATCTCGACCCCAAACTGGAGTTGAGTTATAACGTGGGGTCATTTGTTTCCTTTGACTTGCATAAAAAGGAAAGACTATATCTTTCGATACACTGTCAGTCTGCACAAAATCTAGAATGGTTTATTCGTGAATGGAGCGAACTCTTTGTGATGGCTTTTGTTTTGAACAATATCTTTTTTTCCGTTTCTACCGAGTATGGTCCAAGAACGAGCTCATGAGACGACTTTTTAAAGCTTGCTTGGCCAGACTCAAAAATGCTCCGGCTACACGTGTTTTCGCAAACAAAACAAAGAGATTGGGCCGAGAGAGATGATGACAAGTTCCAGCTGGCTGACCTTAATTTCTTGCGTGCTTACGCGAACAGCAACGTCGTTCAACACACAAATGTCTTAGTTTGGGAGCATACCTGTAGGATTAGCGGAGCGGTTGTGGCGCTCGTTGTGCAACCCCCTTTTCGGTGGCGCTCCAAGTGTGATCTGCTGCCGTCTTAGGGAGCTCGTCGACGGGGCAGATGCACTGGAGCACGCCACCTTCTGTCACTCGCCAGACAGTCAGCAACGCGCCCGGACCGACAAGAGTCACGCCGAAGTGACCGTTTCAGCGCGCAAGTCAGCCCTGGACCAAAATCCACGCGCCTCGCGATGGCAACTCGGACGGCGCGGCTTGATCCTGGTGACAATCCAGTCACCCTGCTTTCCTGCAATAAAGTAGTTTGCACCTGGTTCTCACACAAACAACCAAGAAACCAATAGAGACAAGGCCCCGCTGCTTAGCTGGCCGTTCGTTTCACTTATTGCACGAAAAGCAACCCCGAAGTCGACTTCAACAGCACGTTTACGCTATATAACGAATAACGGAAATATAGGAATGAAAGATAGGTTTCAACGGCAATAATATCAATAATAATATAAAATATCGCGACTCCAAAACGTCTCCGACGAAACACGAAATCAACTCTGAATTACGAGAAGAGAATTTACGAATTAGAGGAGAAAATATCAGGCGGCAAAAAGTCAACGCTGAGCCAGTCCATTTGAATTTCCATGCTCAGCCACAGTCAACACACTCGCAGACGACTCTCACAGTTTGTTTGACGACGATGTGAAGACGGCATATGTCCAATGTCACACAAGTTTTGGGTGGCGCGCGATGTATTCGATATATTTTTGTGGCGCTCCGTTTTTTTTGTTTTTTTTAAAGTTTTTTTGTGGAGCGTCAAGTTCGATTGGGCCGTTCTGGTGGCGCCCGAAGTTTTTTGTGGCGCTCAAAGTTTTCTGTGGAGCGCCATGTTTTCGGTGGCGCGCCAAGTTTTTTGGTGGAGCGCAAAGTTTTCCTCGGACTCCCGGTATTGACGAAAACATGCGTGGCACCCAGAGCTTGACCAAATGTTGCGGCCGGCAACACGAGAGGCGCCCGACGTGCGCTCGACCATCTCAGTGGAGCGCCAAGTTCGGAATTACATAACTCGCTTAAAAAGACTCCTTTCAGCATTTTGAAATCAGTTCTGAACCGACTGGTTCATGCGTGCCTTGTAGTTTCAAACTAAAAGGTATCCCGATGCCATTGCATCGCCAATACATGACCCCAAAAAGTGACTCGATCGGCGGACACCGATGACCTGGTCACCTTTGGAAGACCACCCCCTATATATACGCAAATGGCGAAACATTTTTGGCTGTTGTTGTCATTGCCTGAATGAACAAAACATCGCAATTGAGCGATTGCGTGAGTGAGTACCAACTATATACGGCCGCAATCGTCAACAGCAGTAACGTGGGAGGAGCCCGATGTGCGGATAAACATCGGGCGCCACCCAAAACTTGGAGCGCCACCGAAAAGGGGGTTGCACAACGAGCGCCACAGACCGCTCCGCTCTTAAAGTGCAAGGGACATAATTCATATTTGGAAAATGGGACCATTTTTTATTGCTGGAGGTGAAAGCCGCAATCAAGGTGACCATTCTTCAAAAAGAAGTACCGTCGAAACGTGCCAAATGAACTGTCAAAAAGTGTGCCAAAGGTGCACCTCTGGGAGTATAAGCACCAACTGATCTAGCCGCCCCCGAACTTGATTTTCAGGCATCGTGCGGAAGCAGCACATCACCGAACGAACGAAGTTGGAAAATCGATGTTGCACGATATGAGTAGTGC